>BSBM01001346.1:15700000-15970000 GCA_027924585.1 Larix kaempferi
TTCTATTTAAAATGGTTATAATTTTACAAAAAATATATATATTAAGCTACGTACATACACTTTGTACGTTATATGTTGTGTAAAAATCATAACATTCTTATGTGTTTATTGCATAGTAATAGTTGTTTTAAATAGTGTAAATTATTAGTTTTATAATGGTATTATGGAATTTCAGATTTTGTATTATTATATATTTTATATATAATAATACACAAATTCTATAATAAGATATCAACTTACGATCTTCATTTTTGTTTCAGGTAACAGCGCACAACATGGAACAATTTTAATCAAATATCAAAGTTGGAATTAGGCATTTGATTGATGAACCACGACTCGGAAAACGCTTTCAAATTCATGTTATTCGTCCTCATCGTGGAAATCTATCTAACCCAAAGCTTAACAAAGAAGCTGCCAAAAAAATCAATGTTGTCAATCGCCAAACTATGTTGGTTTTGGTTTTTGTACATATGGTCATACATCTTTTGATTTTGGTGTGGTCTATTACAAGTTGGAGGATGCCCTCAAATATGAGCCAACCCATATATTGGTTTAAAATGTTCTACATGGTGTTGTCAACAAAAGTCTAAAGGATAATAAATATAGGTAAAAGAAAATTAGAGGTGTGAAAGATAGGAGGAAATAGATGTAATGTATATACAAGGACCAACATATGTTTTTTTGTTGTCTCATTGAGATTCATATATTAGATTGTTTTGTTATATGTACTTTGGAAATACAATTTTTTTATATTTTGTTATAAACAATCACTACATTGATATAATAAAGTATATTTACCTTCTTAACTGTTTTTTTTGTTTGTATTTATTGGTTTTTTTAATTGCTTAGTACAATGGATATGGATTGTACATAATATGGATATGAATTGCTTAGTTCCTTAATTGCACATGGTTTTTGTATGCATTGTACATGGTTCCGCCCACATTGTTCATAGCTCCATCAAAATTGTCCATGGTTCCACACCTAAAATGTTAATTTTCCATGAATTTTGTTTAAGGTTCATTATATAGATCCACCACCTCGTGACCATTACTCATGGTTCCACGAATATTGTTCATGGTTCCAAAACTAGAGCTCATGCTTCCGCCAACAATGCTCGTGTTTCCATAAATAGAGTTCATGGTTCCACCAACAATCAACAAGCTCGTCAGCTCCTGGAAAAACAAGGCCAATGTCGACCAAGCTTCTTGCAAGAAGCTTTAAAGCATATTCATTCTCTCTTGTCTCAGTCTATGTATCAATATTGGCTACCGTTGAAAATGATTTTGATTTTCTTTTTAAACTGTCCATCTAAACTCTAGACTCTCCAATGGTGAAGTTCATATCCAAGCACCTTCTTCAATTCCATCTGACGTTACTAGGATTCAAACCTACAAACAAAGCACTTCCTATCATGCATCTCCACTAAATTGGAATATAGGGGTGGTTCACAAAACACTCCATATGCACCAGACTTGGATATCGATAATCCTATGTAAGACCAGAGTATTGGTTAACCAAAGCCAATGATGCAAGAGCATAAGCTCTCAAGTTCAACTTGTTCAATAGACCTAGGAGTCTTGTTATTTACTAGGGGAGTGGGTTCCATAATTTTGTAATTGTGTTAATTTCTTAAGTTGTTAGTTGAATTCTAGAAGGAATGAGTCATAGCTCTAGAAGATTGATTGTAACTAATATCCATTTGGTGGGAGAATGTTAGGAAGTGCATTGATACCCTATTGGCAGCTTGATCTCCATCAGCCGACCAACTTATGCAAACATGTTCAATATGCCATATGCCAGCTCTCAAGAGAGGAATTGGGATACAATGCCAGGAATATAATATGAAAGAAATCCAGATCAGAAAGAGGCTTTGTAAAACTGGATATATTTTTAGCACCTAATAGAGTGCAGATATATATAAGAAAAAAGCTTTGTAAAACGAACTGGATAAAGTTTGTAAAAATTATATATTCTTAGCACCTATGGGTTTGTAAAAATTTGTCAATATAATGCTCTAATTCACAGACTAAGAGATTTTATAACAAAATGGGTTTATCAATTTGAGGGTAATGCTCAAATAATGCAATATATATTTATGCAAGTAAAGTTTATTAATGGTGTTCACAGCATTCAGAACACCATATATCCAGTTCGTTTTACAAAGCTTTTGTCTTATCTATAACTGCACTCTGTTAGGTGCTAAAAATATATCTAGTTACAGTTTTTCAAAGACTGGTAAATATATTTAGTAGTACACTAATTCGTCCAGTCTAAACTACAGTTGGCAGTCGAATAAAGCAGTCAGACAATGCTCGGAAAAGAAGTGACAGCAAGTGAGCCCCTTATCAATTGCACCCCTGTAACCTCCTACTTCTATGGGCATTTCTAGCTTACTCTACCACCAATTTATGGAATTGATATGGCTTAACTAAAAATTCATTTCATTTTGAAAAGCTTGCTTGAACAATTGTTGTATACAAAGAATTTACTACCTCTGATAAGAAAAGAACCTGTTTACTTCTATCTATAATCTCAGCAACCCGATTGGACTGCAAAGTCTTCTATGATAGAACAATTCACCCTTGATGCCAATTGCAGAGGATACCTAGAAGATGATTGAAAACCCGGATTGACGAGACGTTCTGTGACTACATTTGTTGATTCCCCAGCTTGTTTCTGACGAAAGTTTCTCTGCCTACCCCAACTCCAAGTGAAGGCCAAACCCTACTTGTGTTTGTTGGGTCAGAAGGAAAAATTTGATGTTGCTGATCTGGATTTCTTTCATATTATATTCCTGACATTGTATCTCGATTCCTCTCTTGAGAGCTGACATATGGCATATTGAACATGTTTGCATAAGTTGGTCGGCTGACGGAGATCAAGTTGCCAATAGGGTATTAATGCTACCAACAATCTATGCTTTACCTAAAGTCCTTTCTTGTAACTGTGAACGGAATTTATTCATGTGTGGATCCTCAGATCCTATTCAAAATATTTACAACTTAAAACACATTGACTGGCATACTCTGATCCTGCACTACATTTTACAAGTTCACATCACATCCCCAAATTTATAAACATGCATACATTAGGATGTGTTGTCCGCTGAGATGCACACCGACAGCAGAAATCTTTCGAAAGCTATCTCCCTCACTAGAAGTGGGGAGAGGTGTGGCCTTGGAGGCAAGCAATGAGCTAGGTATTGTCACCTAAATCTCAACTCCTCCGTTTAGGCTAACTCCTAACGAAGCCAAGGGAGATAGTCCCTACAAAGAGTTAACTATGGCTCAATGTGTTTTAAGTGTTTTTTGGTGTTGTGATGCGGATGGGTGTTGTTTAGGAGTTTTTGAATAGATCACCAAATACTTTAAATGGAACACAAGATAAAATGCAATCCACGTTGCGAAATAAGATTACAAGATTGAAGAAACAACCACTTGATATGTTAAAGCAAAACAACCACGATAATATAAATGCTCTAAACAGATAAATAAAAATAATGACAAGGACCAGTGCCTTATGGAGTCAAAACAGTCTTAAGTGCTTGGGTTGCTTGATACAAGAGTTCAAAGTGGTAATGTTTGTGAGATCGTTTTGCAGTTTATCTTGGTAAATTAAAGATTTTAATGGTCTTGATTATTAGGCTAAGAACCAACAAGATAATCAAAAGTCCAAAAAGGTATACTTTGAGTAGTTATCCACGATGATCTGACGGACCGTCCAGTTATCAAGAGGATAAGTGTCCAAAGTTTAAACCACCCTTGAAGTCTAAATAACGGTATGTTTTCGGCTCCACCTTCCAGAATAGCACTTTCAAATATAAATCAAATAGAACGCCGATTCGTTGGTTGTGGGGATAAAATTTTACTATGTGATAGAAAGTTTTATCAAATCTAACACCTTTTTGAGTACTAGCCCAACCTTTTCAGGTTGGTAGAGCATACGGGTGTCAGATAACAACCAAGATAAATTAATTAATGGGAGTGTGAGTTGGAATATTTTAATTATTATTAAAGCATATGGTTCAACTCTCCGACAGAGAGCGCTCTTGACTTAGTCTTAAGACCAAAGTTCAAGAGACTTATTTGATTGAAATGCCTAATGCAAAGGGAATGCAGAATCTAGTATGCTCTCCGATAGAGAGTGCTCTTGACTTGGGTTATTTCAAGTTCAAGAGGCTTTGTTCATTGTTAAGATAGAAGCAGTTTGTAAACATGAACGCATGTGATAGCTCAATAATATGGGAAAATAAAAGACAAAGATATCACTTGCAAAAATGAACAACTAGCATTCTACAACAAAATGAAATCAAACTATTCGGCCAAGACTTAAACTAATCTAAGAGAAATAAACAGGTGGAATCAACCTCCGAACAAGGTGACCACTAGAAACGCTAGTCCCGAAAACCTTCCAGCTAGCTGGATGTCCGCAAGGATGCTAACGGGAAAAGAGAAGTAACCACAAAACTATGTGGCCCTGCCCTTGGGATGAAATTCCAAGGATATTATCTCAAGTCAAGACTTGGAAGAGAGTTAATCTAAGTACAAAAAGCATATTTTAATCTAAGTATTGAAAATAAAACTAAAACTAACAATGCATCAAAACACTCTTCCCCAAATGGAGAAGAAAGAACCAAAATGTGGGAGGCCTTATTCCACCTTGCCTTTTTATTACTTGGGTTACAATTGCCTTAGAAAAAATCCTTGAAAGGTCTTTTTGAGAAAAGTATAATAACTTATTGAAGCAAAACTTTATGAGCCCTTAATGGCTAATTACAAAGGAGAGTGGTTTTGGTTCTAATCTAGTTTGAATCTTCTCCTTGAATGTCACTTTGCTCTTCTTTGAGTATTGTTCCACAAGTTTTTCTTCTCATTCAAAGAGACCTACACAAGATTAGTAAACACTCAACAATGCGCCCATTAACATTAGAAAAATAAAACAAACTTGAAACTAATTAAGTTTATGCTTGCAAAATGAGATCTAAAGTATAAAATGGCATGAGATTTTAACTTCAAAATATTAGAATGATAAAACAGACCAGCAAGCAAACAATAACCAAAAATGCTAGGAAAAGAGATCCAAGATGTGATAAAAATGTAAAGTATTTTGTTTGCAAATGTATATCTTTTGAGTGAAACTATTGAAATGCAAAAGTAAACTAGAAGCAAAGCCCAACATGAGATCTAAGTTACCCTAATGATACTCTTAAAGCATGAAATAGAACCTACTTAACAAAAACTTGAGAGATCTAAGCTATCGCAAAATATAAGATCTAAACTATGAGATAATTCTAACTTTGATGACAATACAAAACTTGAAATTTAACTACTTAAAAAATGAATCTAAAAAATAAACAAACTCTACTACTAACCAAGCTTACACTTTATTTCTTTTGTTATGTGATTTTGTAGGTGGATGGAAGAGAAGGCTAGGGAAGACGAGAAGAGAAGGAAGAGGATGAAGAGGAGGACGAGAGGAGGTAGGAGAGGAAAGACAAGAAGAGAGGAGGACAACTGGGAGAAGGAAAAAGGGGGAGGACAAGAGCTAGAAGAGGAGATCTAATGGGTTGGACGAATGCAAGAGAAATGGAGAAAATGGAGTATATAAGAAGCAAACGAGAGGGCAAAGGTCAAGCAATGCCGAAAACCAAAGGCAAGCTTAACAATGATCTCAAACTTGGATAGGAATAGGGATTTGGATTTCCACAGTTTGGAGATAGGTAGATCAAGTAACCAAAGTAGAATTTTGCTTGAAAGTTTGATGGTGAAGCAAGATCTCTTGTTCTTATGCTTGTAAAACTGAGAGTCCTTTGGCCACAAGTGGAGCGAAGGAGAACCTACAAAAATCTTAAAACCTTGGAGGATACCTGCAAATCACATATGCTCAAGCGAAAAGAGAAGATATATAGATGCTTGTGCTAGATTGTTAGCCTTCTAGAAATATAAATCAAAGCTTAATATTCCTAAGCATATGAGAAGTTAGACAATATCACCTCGGAAATGGGATGATGCATGGCCACCAAGAGCCTCCACGAATTGACCTCCAAAGTCATAAATTTTATTAAATATAAATCGAGTACAATTCCTCCAGAGTTTCTTTGCTAAAAATCCATGAGGAATGAGGAAAGAGAGCCTCATTATATAACAAAAGCTAGAGACTAGCCTACCCTAATTCGAATTGGCATGAATGGAGCCAATAGCACCTAACACTAAATCGAATTCCAATCAACAACTAGTCAAATCCAAGCTAGTGCCGAGTTTTGGAGTTAACTCCAACCAACAAGTCGAGTTTGCAATTAATGAGATGAGGAGGTGGCCTCCACCTAGGCAAGGTGCCCCTCATCTTCACATTGGAAGTATCTCCCATCAAATAATCATATGCCAAGTGGAAAACTCGAGCTCCAAAGGAAGTTGACGTGAGCAAGCTTGGAGATGGCGTGAGTGTTTAGTAGGTGGCTTGGAGTTTGACCACAATTTGATTGCAATCTTGGTAGTTGAGAGGGGGAGGTGGCCTCCACCTAGGCAAGGCGCCCCCACCCCCATTAAATTTAACTCAATCACCAACCAAAACTCATTTAATAACCACTCCACATTACTAATTCGAGTTTTGCATGCATGGAGGGCGAATTCTCTTGGAGTTAATCACTTGTGTTGACTGGATACTTCATTGAATTTGATTGGAGATGACTGGAACCTTCATTAATGCCCAATGCCATGTCAATTAGCATTTTATTTTAATCCATTTGGATTATTTTGGAGAGATTTGGATAATCTCCAAATATTCAATTTTTAATATTTTAATTAATAATTTCTCTGTAAATGGCTTTTTTGAGAAATTACTAATTATGAGGCTGAATAGACATTCAAAACTTAGGATAGACTGGTCTGGGGATCATGAATGATTTTTTGCTTAAGGTTGGAGCCTTCAATCACTGAATTCGGATCCCGGATGACTAACATATTACAAATTGAAATTTTTCCATTTAAACTATGGAAAAATTTATTAAAATTTTAAAAATAATTAAAAAACCCAAAACCGAAGGACCCGGCAAAAAAATTTCGAAAATTTTTATGAGGGTTCTAGGGACCTAGGACATGACCAACACCTATTCTAATAGTGTCAGTTGGACTCTAATAACCCCCCATGGCTAAAATTTTCAAAATCGGGCATTCCAGCTTTGGAGGAAGCGGGAGAAAACTTCATCAATTATAGCTCGGCTATAGGCAAAGTATAATTGACAAGGAAAAAAATTCCCTGGAATACCTTAGTTGCTTAATCAAGTCATGGGGAACCGGGACACTCAGAATCCTACTAGCACATTTTATTACAAACCCCATAGGGCCATGGTCATGTTGACTGAAAAACAAAACTGACTAGCCAAAATTGGCTAGGCACAAATGATGGATCATCTGATACACTGGAGTACAAACATTCATCATGTTTGTCAAATGGCGGCTCTTCAGATAATCCAACTATGGTACAAAATAGGTGATAACAAGATGCATCCCAAAATCTAATACAATTCTGAATATACAAATTTGTCATTCTCACCATGAACTGGCACAATTAAGTTCACCATGTGCTGGGCACATCTCAATATTTCAGGATTTAAAACCAATACATTTCAACTGGCATCATCTACAACTACTTCAAGCTAGGCATATTCATCATATGTTTCATGCCTTCAATACAAACAGTGAAATTCCATATTGAACAAAGAAAAGAAACCATTTGTTTATCTAACCCCAGAAGCAAAAGCTGTGTCTCCAGAGAGCCATTTCACATCTCAGTTTGGTTTCATAACAGAATTCAAATCCCAAAGGGATCGAATCTCTTGACATCACTTTTTATCAATCACAGCTGGAACTTGACTTGCATAAACAATGGAATAACAACCTCTTACCTTCAACACACTTCCAATGGGCAATTTCTCACACATCACAGATATCATTCCCAAAGAAATTGATTCCTCGTTATAATGAATTCACCAATCAATTCTTAGAATTCAAATTGTTGCTTGAACTCTATGATGATCTCTCCTCATCGTTTTGACAACGATTTGACACAATTATTAGCTAGATTTGCTTCTATTACTAGCGCCCAAAATCAAGCTCAGGTCCAATTCGATCCTTCATTGAATTATTGCTCAATGCAAAACAATATCCACGTAGTGAATTCAATTCCACTAAGCCTTCAATAGGAACTACAATACCTGTAATGACACAGAGAATCTTACCACATGCACAGAAAACCTAAATTGCCTCTCATCCTTGCACAGGATCTATGGCAGATCAATAACCAAATCTAATATTAGTTTCAGACTTCATGCAGATACTGAAACTCTTCCAAGTCACTCGTATATTTCACACAGAGATAATACAAACGACAGGAAATTCTATTTCATTCAATGACTCTGTACATACATACTCAGATTCCCTTTTCTTGGCCTAATCTAGCAATAGTTGGCCACCCGCTCATGCCCGCAGGGTTACAGATATAAAAGGAAATCGAAGCTTCAGGATTTCAAAAATCCCAACAAACTCCTAGTATATAGAAACTGGCTCCTATATTCCTGCAACTATCTTCTAAAGACTAAAATAGAAGTTCGATTCTATCTCCTTAACGACTCCTTGATTTAATACCTTTTAGGACTCCTTCAAATTCTGCCACCAAATGGATATCTGTTACATTCAATCTTCTAGAGCTATGACTCATTCCTTCTAGAATTCAACTAATAACTTAAGAAATTAAAACAATTACAAAATTCTGGAACCCGCTCCCTTAGTAAATGTCAAGACTCCTAGACCCATCAAACAAGTTGAACTTGAGAGCCTATGCTCCTGCATCATTGGCTTTGGTTAACCAGTATTCTGGTCTTACATAGGATTATTGATATCCGGATCTGGTGCAGATGGAGCGTTTTGTGAACCCCTATATTCCAATTTAGTGGAGATGCCTGATAGGAAGTGCTTTGTTTGTAGGTTTGCATCCCAGTAATGTCAGATGGAACTGAATAAGGTGCCCTAGATATGAACTTCACCATTGGAGATTCTGGAGTTTAGTTGGACAGTTTACAAAGAAAATAAAAATCATTTTCAAAGGTAGCTAATGTTGATATATAGATTGAGACAGGAGAAAACAAATATGCTTTAAAGCTTCTTGCAAGAAGCTTGGTCGACATTGGCCTCATTGTTCCAGGAGCTGACAAGCTTGTGCATGTTCTAAAACCTGAAATATGGAGATGTGCCCATCACATGGTGAACTTATATTATGCCAGTTCATGGTGAGAATGACACATTTGTATATTCAGAATTATATCAGATTCTAGGATGCATCCCAAGTATGCATGTTTATAAATTATGGGATGTGATGTGAACCTGTAAAATGTAGAGCAGGAACAGAGTATGCCAGTCAATGTGTTTTAAGCTGTAAATATTGAGAATAGGATCTAAGGATCCACACATGAATAATTTCAGTTCATAGTTACAAGAAAGGAATTAGGTAACCATAGATTGCTGGTATCATTAATACCCTACTGGCAGCCTGATCTCCATCAGCCGACCAACTTATGCAAACATGTTCAATATGCCATATGTCAGCTCTCAAGAGAGGAATCGGCCATCGGGATACAATGCCAGGAATATAATATGAAAGAAATCCAGATCAGCAACATCAAATTTTGGTCAAGCACACAATGGTTCCTTCTGTGCTCATGCTACTGTCTATATCAAAATAGATATTGAGAATAAAGTAACAGTAAAGCATACCTGACCCTTAATTACTCAACTTGCTCGATCATATCCAACTAGCTACTCAGTCTGACCCATTGATAGTTCCACTGGAGGATTATCTTCAGAAGCTACATGCACGGCATCCTCCTTTGTTTGACATTTCCTTTTTATTTATTGATTTTGAACTCCTTATACAACAGTGGTGCTTGCAATGGAGATATTTGTAAGTGAATATCTTGTCCTTTCCCAGCCTTCTCATGCATGTGTATTCAGTTGGATGAACTCCTGAGCTTGACCACTAATTGATTGTCCCCACAAAATTTTATCAAAATGCAATTTATTTCACAGGAAGGTCAAGAAAAAGAAAAATATCTCCTTAAAGCAACAATATTCTTAAAAAGAAAAAAATTAACATTTACTTAAATGACAGATGGCTTACTCCATAGAACTTATTTGGATTGGTGTCAGGCTGAAAATACTCTTTCATTGATCAAGCTTTTGGATCATAATGAGCTAAATTTACATACAAGTTCGGAAGATATTTGGCAGGGTCTTTGCTAACAGGCAAGTTTCTGATGCAGAATAAGAGCATTTAGCAAGTCATTACAAAACTAGGAAAAATGAAAATACTTAGCAAGATACATCATAAAAACCAGTACAGATGTCCTGGAAGAATTAATTATCATAAAAAATTGACATTGATACACGACCATGACAATCTTATACACAACTATCATAAAAAAATTGACATTGATACAAGGCCATGACAATCTTATACACAACCATCATAAAAAATTGGCATTGATACACAACCACAAAATCTGAGCATGAATTAGATGATTAGATAATACAGTCACTAGCTCATTGTGTTCTCAATCCAGCTTGTGGATTCCAATACACATCAGATGACACATGAAATTCAATGGGCCTATTGGCATCAAAGTGGGATGAGTGATTGTCCTGGCCTCGGCATCAAATGCTTTTGGCCTACCTCAAGCACTGCACTACACTTCTCTACTACCATACCTCATGGCTTTGTTATGGCATCACAACATTTTGGGTGTCATGTAGATGTCTCTTGGAACAATGAAGATGATTCTGAATTTGGGGACTCTGGAGTTGTATTGAAACTTTATGAGTTGGAGAGCCATTCACTGGGGACTTCTGAGTTACAGGTAAGGGACTCTGTTTTTTGGAAACAATCCCAGCAAAATGGAAAACCAAAACTGTGAGCAAGAGCTAGACACTGACATAAGAAACTCACTAGTTGCATTCTCAATTCAGCCTGTGTATTCCAATACACATGAGATGACGGATTAAGTTCAATAAGGTTGTTGACTTTGCTAGGCGCTGTTTCCACACTCCCATTTTGTATTCTCGTGGATGTACTCTTGCACTCCAATCAACCTACTTTGTGGGCATTCATTTACATGAATAAAATTATCATATCTCAAGATATCTTAGAAGCACATCCATAGAAATGTCGGAACGCTTCTTTCATTGGCTACAGGACAAAAATAACTCTTTTAGAAGCTTAACTATTTCCCAATATGTCATTGTGTGCTACTGATGGCAAGGCAATGTCGCAGAAGCACTATCAGGGAAGGACAAGTGAAGGCTCTGGTGATTGACCAATGAAGACCTTCTACGTAGCATATTACTGTACTTTTTTTATGAGTAGCCCAGATTTTATGGGATGTGCAAACACTTTCTTTTCAAAGGAGAGCTATGATATTATTCATCTTGCAGTATATACCAATCCAGCAGATACACAGAGTGGTGAATTTGAAATCAAAAGTTTGAAAGGCTAAAAACCTACCCTGCAGTAATGGCAAGAAAGGAAGTGCAATTTCCATATCCAGGGAACAGTCAAGGGCACAATGCTTATCAATGTCTTTTCCAATACAGGATCAGGAAGTGTAATCACAGTTTTTCCCTTCACAGCCTAGCACATTTATTTATGTTAGCCAAACGTGGCAATGAAAACTAGCACGCCACATCTTTCTCTGCAGCAACCTTAAATTACAACATGACAGTCGTATTCAGAGTTATGTGGAAAAGCACATGGAAAATAAACTACATTAATATGTTCAAGGAAAAGTTATTCATCACCTAGCCCAATCTGTAGCAGTTTCTAATCAATGCCCCCCTAGTTCTTTGTCATAAATATGCTCGTTTAGATTGTTTCAGTCTTTCTCTACGTCAAATAATTTCTCCTTTCCGTTTGTCAGATGAAACAAAGTTGAAAGAAAAGGAAAGGTAACGTCAAACGTTGAAATTCAGAACATTCTAGCAGAATGAAAGGCACAACATTGTTTTTTATTTAACCCACAGAACACAAGCAAAGGAGGATAACGATGGAAACTTCAGTTAGAAGAAATAATAATCAATCGTTGAGTGAATAAAACTGTTGAATACTGACCTTTGGCAGAGACAGTGATGCAAGTGAATGAAACTGCACATCCTCTTCTTTTTATATTGATGTGTAATGAAGAGGTGGATTAATCAGGGCTAAAAAGTTAACCAACGGTCTTATGTGATACTGCATTCTTTATTTGTTCTGTTATAATACTGCAGATATGTGAAACATCAAACTAGCAAAGGCAATGTAATGGGAAACCTCAAGTGCTGCTAAAATACAATAGAAATGGAAGAAGCAGGATGAGGAAGCTGCCATATAGACTTTTTTCCTTGTATGGGACTATAGCAAGAATGCTTGTTGCCACAATGCTCTTTTTTCCCTCACTTGGGCTCTCTCCAGCGGCAAACAAGATCCTTCCAGAGTGCATGGTTGGTTACACACTTGCTTTCCCATGTTTAATACCCCATTGCGGGATGGATGAACACGAGGAGAAGGAATATTGCTTTTAATCCATGATTTTGTTGTTATTTTCCTTATATACTGCATAATTCCTGTACTAAAAGAGGGCCACCAAAAAGACGCAATGCAGCTTTATTGTGAGGTGAAGAGCTTTGCATAGAGCCATCATTTGCAAACAGAAGCACGCAATTAAAAGAAAAGACGGTTAAACAAAGAAAAGAACATCTTGGTTTTACAACTGCTGTACTAATTTACAATTGTCTCCAAGATATTTAAAAGGAACCTTCACCTCATCATAGAAAAGATAAATGATATACAATTTAATGCAACAAGCTACACAGAACAAGTGCAAGATATGATGTTGCAAGGCTGATGTGTTTAAGCTAATTTGCAATATGAAATGAAACAAAAAAAACTTGACAACCATATGTATCAAAGGGTTGAATGATATATATTATAAATTTTAGTGAAGTCTACTATTTGTAAAAAGACTCCAGATAGCAAATATAAAATGCGAGAGCTAGATCCATGAATATGTAGACCAAAATTGCCAGCACAGCATAGGACAAAAGGGCTGGTCATGAAAGATAGTTAAGAGTACAATTTTTTAGAGTGCATCATAGTGAACATAGTTTTCAGAAAAGAGAGCAATTTAACAGAAAAAGACATAGTATCATGGCTCTATAAACAATGTATATGTTTAGAATCGATGTCACTGTCTTTGAAGTTTGAACAAAAGCTTGAGATCAATTTTCTTCTTTGGTTTCCAATATAACATTGTCCACTGCCATTGTGATTGTTCATTTTCTCTGAAACTTCTGTAACAAGTCAAGGCTCAAGGAGATATCATGTTTTGACTGTTCATGTGAAATCTCAGTGAGCCTTGGGAGCTTCTTGTCAAGAAGCAGTCTCCACAATGTGCAATCGATCTCTTTACCATCATTTTCTAGTGTGCACTAGAGGCTATGGTTGTAAGACAACAATGTCTCTTTATGGTAGAGCAGCTGCAAGTATCTACTGGTTGTACATGACACAAAAAGGCTCAAAGAGAGGAGCATAAACATTTTTTGCTTTCATAATACTTTGAACCTGCACTATGCAATTGATATATTTTTTAAGTTTATTTTGTTTACATTGTCAAAACAAAATAGACCAAATAACGTTCAGAAAGATTCATGTTTGTGAAAGAAAATAAGCAACAACAGATGCAGCAGTAGTAGAAAACAATAAATGGTATGGTGGAGATGAGCATAGGATGTAGGTACTTTCCTGGATACTAGACTATGCAATAATTTGTAAGCATGCCATTGCACAATGGTTGTTTAGCAGTTCAAAATAGTGAACATTCTAAGACACGTGGTACAAGATCGACTTTCATCATTCCTAAAAACATTTTTAAATAAATGCATGGATATGAATCCCACGCTAAGTTGATGTTGGGCCTCGATGAAGAACTATTTAAAAGCTTCACCTACTTGCAGCTAAAACACAGAACAATTATGTTTGTTCTTGTTATCCACAAATCAGCATTTTGTATTTGGACTTCCATCCATGTTGAGAAAGGAAAAAATGAGTGAACAATTTCAAAGGGCCAACAGGAGAGAGAGAGAGAGAGAGAGAGAGAGAGAGAGGATGCAAATGAAGACATACTCACAATTGCAGTGTCATTTGTAGTTTTTCCATCCTTTATACCCAAGTAATAAAAAGTTTGTTTTGTTGTCAGCCTGTTACAATGGCAGCAATAGAACCAACAAATGGGGAAGCATAAACACTTTTTGCTTTGCTTACAGAATACCTTGAACCTGCATCATACAATTGATAATTTTTTATGAGTTTCTTTTGTTTACAATGTCCAAACAAAGCAGACCGAAGAAAATTGGGAAAGATTCATGTTTGTGCAAGAAAAGAAGCAGCAACATAACTAGTAGTAGTAAAACACAAGCACTGTTTTGGTGGAGATAAGCAAAGGATGTAAATACTTTCCTGGATACTAGACTGTGCAAGAATTTGCAAGCATGCCATTGCATAATGTTTGTTTAGCAGGTCAAAAAAAGTGGACATTCCAGGACGCAGGTTACAAGATGCATCCTGAGTTGAGTCAATGTTTGGCCTCTAGGAAGAACTCTTTAAAAGATTCACTCACTTGCAGCTACGACACATAACAATTATATTCTATGTTACCAGAAACAAGAAACAGGAAACGGAATGAGAAATGAGAACGGTACAAGAAACGAAGTTTCCAGGTTTTGCATATAAGGAACAAGGAGAGAGAAAAACAACATAATTTGAAGGTAGAGAGCTGATAGATCACCCTTTGGTGTGCCGGTTTTTATTTCTTTGATAAATTTAATTAAAATAAAGCATTCATCATCAAAATTCATCACATAGGTGAAACTGTAATGAACAAATTCTGTCATAAGAAATTAGTAAAGGAAAAAAATTATATATTTTCTTTGTCCATACATTGAAAGTATGAACTTTTAGCCAATTGCTCCTATGACAAAAAAGAAGCAAAAACTTATGAGAATAAAAGATTTACAGTATTAATAACTACATATATTCTTATGATTGAAGGTACATCTCAAAAGTTCCTTCTAGCAAGTTCTATGCAAAATGCCAAAATACAAATAAACCTAATAATCTAGATGGTCCAGCTCATTCACTATAATGGTTGTTGAGCTTAAGCCAATTACAGAGCCACTACTTTGGTCAACATGATGCCTGGTGTTCTCTAGCATGTCTTCAACGTTGAGTTGAAACTTGAAACACCTCAAGTGGAAGATCATCATCTCCATCATCTTGTGAACCACCATAATCCCACATCCTAGTGGATCCTGTTTGGTACTCTAGTTGTTGTCGAGATAGCAGGTGTAGAATGTACAAACACCAAATCTTGTGCCTTTTGTATCCCTAATCGATTTCTCTTTGCCAAATGAATAAAAGCATATTCACTCAAATTTCTCCCACATGCAGATGAACTAGTCACCTGTGAAGTAAAATTAACATTATGTTAATAAAATTTTACAATATATATTTGAAAACTTGAAAAGACAATTCTGAAATGAACATAAAAATAAAGTGTTTAAATTACACAACACCCTAAAGGTATTTGTTGTTGAACATATCTGTGAAAACAAACAAATAGCCAACTAGTGAAGCAAGGGAGTCCCTGTACCATATTGCATCCAAAATCTATGGGTCCAAGTTTTTCTTTGTTATATGCACAATCTTCATTTGCAAAGTGTCCCTCAAATCTCAAGAACTTTCCCAACTCAAGCCGTAAAGCAGTGCGATAATCACGATCATAACATCTACTTATAAAGGTGTTCTGAATCTGCATCACCTCTACATCTGAAGATGGTTTCTTGTGAAACCATTTGGGGTTGAGGAGAAATGCAATTGAATGAAGAGGACTTTGAAGCATTTTTCTCCTTGTAAGGCTAAGATCCCACAACTCATTCCAGGTGTCCCTAATGATACTAGAATTTGCATCTTCCATTATGTCACAAAGCTTCTCTCTCATTTGATCCATACTCTCAAACGCATCTCCTAAGCATGGTTGATCATTATCAAACATGCAAAGGGTGGAAACAATAGGTGTGATGAGGGTAACAATATCCTTCACTCTCCTCCAAAAACTCTCTGAAGAAGGGCCAATAATAATGTCCTCAACTCATGGACCATCTCCAATATGAGAACCCTTCCACCTCTGCCAATCTATTGATACCACCATCTCCCTCAAAGATTGATGCACTTTGATGAAGTGTTGTAACATAATGAATGCAGATGTAAATCTAGTCTCGACAAATTGAAGAAGTTGCAGATTAGAATGTTTCCTATAAATTGCTATGGATGTTGCATGATTAATGATAAAAATCTGTAGCATCTTTGCTTCACAAAGTTTTGCTGACCCATGCAATGTTGTTGATATCTTTGAGGAGGTTAATGCAATGCACGGAACAAGGAGTCCAAAAAATTGTTGGGTATTCATCCTCAATTAAACCCCCAGCAAGCACATTGTTTGAGGCACTATTTCTAACAATTTGGACCACATTTTCTCTTCCCACCTCATCTACTACCTCTTTAAAGAGACCCATCAAATATGGACCATCTTTTGTTTTCCCTGTAGTATCATGGCATTTTAAGAACATAACTCATTTCAGGCTAGAAACCAAAATATTGATAAGAGGAGGATGGTTGACATCTGTCCAACCATCTGAAAAAATGGAGATTCCGGAGTCCTTCCAGCTATCTTTAATATCATGAAGTTTAGCTTCAATCTGAGCCCTCTCTTCAAACAACACCGTTGTCCTCATATTTTCATAGCTGGGAGGTTTGTAACCTTTAGGGGCAATGTTAACTAGATCTCTGACTATCTCCTTCCAATAAGGAGACCTACAAACATTAAAAGCTATGCCATTTGCAAAAAAAAAACAGCCCAACAGAAGCATCAAGATTTTCCCTCCCTTTTATATCCCATAGTTTGTCAAGCTGGGAAACAGAAGTGTGAAGTCTAGAAGAAGTTTGTGGACCACCAGGTATCGATCTAGTAGGATTGTTATTGGTTTGCATTGAACCTTCAGCAACCTGTCTCAACTTTTCAAGTTCATGAAATTGTTTTAGTATTGATGTTTTCTCTGTAATAGGCACATTGGTGCATAAACAGATTTATTCATTTTTCCCCATTCCAAGTAAATGCCATTGAACTCTTGCTACAATCCCTGACTGCTGGATCTTACAGTAAGAGCAAAACCAAATCTTTGAACCAGTTGTCCCACTCGTTCCTCCGCTTTATGACTGAGTGCATTTTACGGTTTCCCATAACCTAGTTTCAAGAGCCTTCTTTGCTTCTTGGCATTCTTTGTTTTGGGATTTTTTTGGCACCGTTGTGGGGGGTTTATGTTTCAAAATGGGTGTTCTACTTTGTGCAGCTGATGAGCTTTCTTCCGTTGCAATGGGAAAAGAGTGGAAGAAAGATAAAATAATGCTCTGCCAAAACAAAGACAGACATTTATCAGCAAACAGAAACAATTATTAGAAATGAACATGAAAGAAACAGTGTATGACAAAATGACAAGCAAGAAATAGAGCAGGACAAAATGAAACAGGACAAATCATAGGGCAAGAAATAGAGGCATGACAAAATGAATTTATTCTTGCAGAGGTTAATTAACTCCAGGCTACCCGCTCCACCCAGTTAACTTAATTAGAATCAAATTCATACACATCCTAAGAGTGATTAAGAATCATATGCATACAAGAGTCTGTTTATAACTGTGGTATTGCAATAAGCAAAAGGGAAATGCAACCATAACATATCTGCACGCTGTCTTTTCTGTTCCTTGCAACCATAACAAAGTTGCATCTAATTCACAGTTTTCCTGGCCAACGCTGCCAGAGAACGATGCAAAACAAGGTAGGATCCCAATATCAGAAAAGTATGTGAAACAGGGGTTAAGTTCACTGTCACAGAGCAATGTAAATTTGTGTGCAACTCCACAGAAATGTATGGTGTGGATTTGATCTAACACTTACCTCGGGACATTGGAATTACTACTAGTTGCAGCATAAACTCTAAATACAAACATATCCTGCACAGAGAAATGAAATCCCATCGAATCAACATTTGCACACAAAATGTCAACCCTGGATTCCTAGCAGCCCACAGTAGAATACCCAAAAAGGAAAAACCAAACCAAAGGCTAAATGAAGGATGTCTGAGTGGCTCTGATTTCCTGGCCAAGAAAGTTAAATTTTATTTTAAACAGTTTTTCATTATCTTACATGAATGTCTATGGAAACCCATCAAGAACACTGAGAAAACATTGTAAAGAGAGATTGAATGGCATACATTATACAAATTTGGGAAACCCAATGATGAATAAGGCATACGACACTGTGGGTCATGGCTTCCTCCATAAGACCCTGAATCTTATCTCAGTGTTCTTGTAATTGCCTATCTGTCTAACCTCTGCCTTTACCATACTTGCACTTTCTTTCCCTTTTTCTCTCACACCTTGCAGCGAACCCTTGTTTTCCCCACCCCACCACACCCAACTATCAACAAACATAACAAAGTAACACGGCATATATGCACCTACCAGATACAGAGGAAAACTAAAACTTGGAACATGTTGCTGAGGATACTCTAATCCTCGTAATACCTTTCTAAAATTAAATTAGCTGTTACTTGAATGAAGTCTGTTTGATAATCATACAAATGCAGTCGGTGTTCAACAAGCATACAATATGTTTCTAAAAAAAAATTAGTTGTTTCAGAAGTTTGGAATAAAAAAATTGATTTTTTAAAGAAAATGTCCAGTACTTGTTATTCTGAGGAGACTTAGACATGGGTGTGGGGTGCCCTGAGGTGAAATCGGTAACTAGGATCTTCAAAATTCTTGGTAAAAAAAGAGAATCAAGTTAAAATTATTTCTACATTTTCCATGAGAGAAAGGATTGTAGCATAGTTCAATCATATAGAAATAACTGGACGAGCTTCAGAAAAGGCATAACTTTAGGACATAATCACAGATCACTGAAGGCTAATCCCAGAAAGACACCAAATTTTGCACTAAGGAATGAAACACATTGCTTGTTATCATTCAAAAGATTACTACAAAGCATCCATATGCATATTGGGGTATCGAACACTATCTTCAGGCTCATAAATTGTGTTTCTGGCCCCTGCCAATGCACACAACAAAATACTGGAGAAATGACAGTAATCTCATGCATATTCATATAGAATCTATAGAATAATTTATTGCGGAGTACAAAATTACAAATGCACAACACAGAATGAGTGGAAGCTCATATGAATTAAAGTTCTCTGTGTGGCTCCAACAAAAATCATAGCTATCATCTAGATCACTCAAACCACAATCACCTGACATGGTGGATCATAAGAGCATTCAGCAATCCCAGATCCAATGTGGGAAAGCATGTCCTCCAATTTCATTGCAGGTTTTCAAAGTTCAAACAGGTGAAGGGGCATATACCTCATGCATAACATTGCCCACATATGTTACACAAGCATGACTTGTGCATAGTTCAGGTAGCTTATGCCTTAGGCATTCATACATATACCAAGCTACACAATTTCCGTGATGACTCTTCCTAAAGAAGAGACCTGGCAAACAACAAATCGGAATGAAGGTTGACTCACATAAGAGGGAGCATTCTCAGTTTATACAACAGTAACTTTGTCCTAAATACTTGATGAAATGGAAGCAGCTGGCAATGCAAGATACATTGCAACCCTTTTTATTTTCCAAATAAAGCCACAAGAAAGATCCACCGGTCACCGGTCACTGATCTGTTTGCTTTGTCACTTTACATTGGCATTTGACTATAATTTCCTTTGAACTCAGATGTGTAAATGACTCCAATTTCGTCACAGGTTTTCAAAGTTCAAACAGGTGAAGGGGCATATCCCTCATGCACAACATTTCCCACAAAATTTACACAAGCATGACTTGTGCATGAACTATGCTAGGCAGATAGCTTATGCCTTAGACATTCATGCATATACCAAGCTATACAATTTTTGTGATGACTCTTCCTGAAGAAGGGACTGGGAAAACACACAATCAGAATGAAGGTTGACTCATATAAGAGGGAGCATTCTCAGTTTATACAACCGTAACTTTGTCCTAAATACTTGATGAAATAGAAGCAGCTGCCGATGCAAGATGCATTGCAATCTTTTTTATTTTCCAAATAAAGCCACAAGAAAGATCCATCGGCCACTGATTTGTTTGTTTTGTCACTTTACATTGGCATTTGACTATAATTTCCATTGAACTCAGATGGGTAAATGACTCCAATTTCATCACAGGTTTTCAAAGTTCAAACAGGTGAAGGGGCATATACCCCATGCGCAACATTTCCCACATAAGCTACACAAGCATGACTTGTGCATAGTTCAGGTAGACATTTATACATATACCAAGCTACAAAAATTTTGCGATGACTCTTCCTGAAGAAGAGACTGGGCAAACAACAAATCGGAATGAAGGTTGAGTCGTATAAGAGGGAGCATTCTCAGTTAATACAACAGTAACTTTGTACTATATGCTTGATGAAATGGAAGCAGCTGCCGATACCAGAAAGATCCACCGGTCACTGATCTGTTTGCTTTGTCACTTTACATTGGCATTTGACTATAATTTCCTTTAAACTCAGATGTGTAAATGACTCCAATTTCATCACAGGTTTTCAAAGTTCAAACAGGTAAGGAGCACATAACTCGTGCACAACATTTCCCACATAAGTTACACAAGCATGACTTGTGCATCAACTATGCTAAGCAGGTAGCTTGTGCCTTAGACATTCATACATATACCAAGCTACACAATTTTTTTTATGAATCTTCCTGAAGAAGAGACTGAGCAAACACACAATCGGAATGAAGGTGGACTCATATGAGACAGAGCATTCTCAGTTTATACAACAGTAACTTTGTCCTAAATACTTGA
Organism: Larix kaempferi; assembly: GCA_027924585.1. NCBI lineage: Eukaryota > Viridiplantae > Streptophyta > Pinopsida > Pinales > Pinaceae > Larix > Larix kaempferi. The sequence goes on from BSBM01001346.1 coordinate 15,721,036, forward strand.
TGAAATGGAAGCAGCTGCTGATGCAAGATGCATTGCAATCTTTTCTATTTTCCAAATAAAGCCACAAGAAAGATCCACCGGTCACTGATATGTTTGCTTTGTCACTTTACATTGGCATTTGACTATAATTTCCATTGAACTCATGTATAAATGATAGAATTTAGATATCTCTATTACAATAATGATTCTAAATGTAAAGTACTACAGAAAACTCTAGTAGAAACAAAAGAAGCACGCTGACTGACAAAAGAAAAGCAAAGGTGGGAACACGCACTGCTTTGTCAATTTGTCAAAGCTTTACCTTGCTTTGTTAAAACAACAGCTAGGAACATACCCTGCAAGCTAGAAGTATTTTAATGCCTCTCAACCAATACCTGGAGGTTTAGAGAAATTTCAATATTATAGAAAATCAGTAGGATTGACAAAAGGAATGAGAACACAGAGGCCAAAGACCGGAAATCTTCTCGAAGTGGAGGAAACAGGGGCCTAGGTGAAACACCACGAGCGATGCCAAATCTGAGTTTTGTTAAGAGTATCTGGGCATCTCTAGAGCTCAGAGCAGCAACAGCAGAGGCCATTGACATGGCCTTTGATTCCATGTTCCTATAAAATTCCTTCCTTATACTATGATATATAAATATGCAAAAATTGAAAAAAGTCATTTACCATTGTTGGTTTCCTGCAGCCTTCTTGAGGAAAGAGAAATTATGGGCAGTTGACTATATTGAGATTTGCAAAAGTCTTTGCAACCACTTCAGGGATTCCATTCAAGCTAACAATGAACTCAATGTTGTTTCTAGGTTGGAGCCTTATAATAAGGGATTAGCCTGCTGTTACAGCTCAAACTAGCACCCCTTTGCAAATCAAGGCTATGTAAACCTAGTGCTATGACAGTAAGCTCAGAAGAGAGTTACAGCCAATGTCACCACAGTTTAACCTCCAAAACCCAGAGGGAGACCCTAATCAATGAAAGATACCTACAACCACCAACAAACCACAAATACCTTCCATGAAACCTTTATAGCTATGATCCAGTGATCAGTTCCTTATCGGATATCAAATCAAGACACAAGAATCATACATAAATGGAGTTATTCACCTTATCACAAATTCCAAATAATATCATGCCTTTCGAGGCATTTTCATGTGTCCCAAAGCAATGTCACAATTCCCAAGGCAGCCACTCCAAAAAGGGTGCCCTCAAGGAAAAAGGGACAATTGGACTAGAGCGAAGTTGTAGGACAAGCCAAAAATACCACACACTCTAATTCACCAATTATGAGGGTTTCCTTAGAAGAGGATGCCCTCTAGGGTTTGTGGATAAAACCCTAGGGTGAAATGTTTGAGGGTAGAACAAAAATACCAAATCACGTCTATTTTTGGATTTTTGAACTTATTTAGATTTTTAGGGTTTTTCCAGTTGTAAAATATTTTTATGCATAAATAAAACATGTAAAATTTGATAAGAAGAGGATTGATAGATAGGGTATTAGATTCTTGTCTCAAACCCTAGGGCTATGAAAGATTGAGGCTAACATCCCTCCTCTGAGATGGTATTAAATGCTTGCAACTACAGCTAAGCTAGCAACCTCAAGGGTTAGGTAGTGAAACCCTAATTAGGGAAGTCCAAGGCCCAACAAAACAATGGAGATCACCTTGGTAGGAAGGTCTCCTCAAGCAAGTTGATAAAATACTAGCAAACAAACTCTAACTCAATCCAAAGAGCAACATTAAACTAGGGTTAGGCGATAAACTTACCAACATTAACCAAGAATGAGCAAGACAGTGCATCTTAGGTCACCCTAGAGCACAAGTAATTACAACTAGTCTAGCATCAACTTAGCATGTGCAAAATCAAACCCTAGAACAACATCCATTCATCCTTCAAGCAAAAAAGACATTCGAGAGAGAGGTGCGGATAGCTTCAAGTGCTCCAATAAACCAGTAGGAAAAGAAAAGAAGACATAATTTGAATCCTTGTCCATTTACAAATGAGGTGAGGTTGTCTTATTTATATGAGACAACCCTCAAAATTTTACAAATTTGAGCCTACAAAGTTAATGACAAATTATAAAATTCAAAGTTAGTGCACCCACAAACTAGGGAATAAACCATACAATGACATAAAATAAGAATAGAAATGTGCAATTAGGCTCCACCAAGTGCAAGTTGAGCCAAAAGGAGGGTGTCATGCCCCAACTAACCCCAACAAATGCTTGTCCCTAAATGCCCTCCTTTTTAACAATGTAGGCTTCTTCTTTAAGGAATGACATCATGGGTCTGGAGACCAAGAGGAGGAGTTTTGCATCAAAACAATAGGTCCAAGTGGGCAAAATGAGGTGTGCTAAACCGATTATGACAACCCTTACGCACGTAATCACTTCTACAAAGCAAAATATGAGTGTGGCCATGTGCCCCAATGATTTTCCTCAAGGGCACCGATCACCCACCAAAAGGGGTAGTCAACAGAGCCATGAGGCCAGCACCTCCTTGAGGTGGAAACCAAGGGGACCTACCATGACCTGATCAAGGGTATTTAGCCCCAAAATCAACACTCAACATAATATAGCCCCATAAACTTGGCCTTTACAAAAGAAAAAGAAAACCCTCAATCTAGTACATTTGGAAGGAACGCTTCAAACACTAAGGCATAACACCTACTATGAGGGATTTGTGAAACAAAGTATGAGACCAGTGCTAGAGAGAAATGTGAAAAGGGACAAGTCCACAGTCGGAGAGGTATGTGAACCATGGGATAAGCCCACTTTAGAGAGAAATGTAAAGCAAGAGCGATAAGACACCATAAGAGAGAACAGTAAAATAAGGAACTAGCCCGCTATCAGAAGGCACTGCAAAATAATGAATTAGCCCACAATCAATATGAAACATGGGATGAGTCCATTGTAAGACTTACAGGTATGTGCAACAGGATAAGTCTACTGTCAGAGAACAATGTCAAAATCTATGGGACTCTCAAAATATTGGAGATTCAGAATATGGCAAAGGCAGAATTTGCTTTCTTCTTAGAATGAAACAAAATACAATATTATTTAATGCTAAAGAGGCAGGAACCAAGAGAAGTAGAATCAAGAAAAGATGTATTGATAAGCTTAAAGCTTTAAAGGCTATTTAGATGGATGTGATTGAGATAATGCGTATGAACTCTTGCATTGGACCTACCTTTGTTATGAGCTCCGACTTTCTGATGAAGAAGAAATCACTCAATCCACGCTCCTTTTATGAATTCATGCAGATATAGTGATTGGTAGACGTCATCGTTGTATGGATCTGGAAAACAGTTGAGCTTTGTTTGTGTTTGAGACGATCGTTCACACTTTGAAAGTGAAAATGCTCTTAAATCTACATGACCGTTTCATTCTCATAGTTAATGAAGGGTTATAAAGAAGAAATCTACTTGTTCACACTTGTGCTAATAGATTTGGTTCTAGAAGGCGGAAGTGCTCAGGTACCAAAGGAATCCCAAAATAATCATGCCAATCAATAAGGACGTGCTGAGCATGCCATTGAAAACTACAAAAATAACTTTCATAGTGAATGGCACCACTGAGAATCTCTATACTGTATATCCCTTCGTCTTTTCATCCTACTGCCACAGGAATTGATCCCAAAAACTATTGGGACCTTGGTAAAATCTATTTGGACACCACATAAGTTTATACAATTTGTTACGGGTTTGATTCCCTTAATGCAAGTCTTAATAAATAATATGTGGATTATTTGTAATTCCTCCATCTAATGCAACACAAGCTGGATTATTTGGAATTCGTGGTATTAAGATCGGTAAGATACAAAGAGCTGAAGAATGCGGAACATAATTCAAAGAAGAGGAAGAACAATGAATCTTGCAGAAACATGAATTAAAAAATAGAGAAATCATAGCTACTAGCATTTTGTATGAAAACCTGGCAATATTCAAGCTTCCAGTTCCAACTCTAGGCTTGAACTCCAAGCTAGTTGCTCCACCCAATTCTCTTCACTTCAATGCACGCAACAGACTATCAGGTGAATGAAGGTGTCAAAGTTCAAACAACACTCCAATTTAATTCAACAGTACAAGGTCTAAAGGTAGTGGAAAATTCTTTTACACAACTGCACAAATAGGTTGCAGCGGTAAACTTCCTTTCCAGTTTCCATAACTGCACAGCATTTAATGGTCATTCAATTTTGGCCAGTGAACATTTACGTGGTCGCCATACTACCTCGGCACTCACCAAACGATCCAAAAATTATATTCGACCACAAAACGATAAAATACAGAACTAGTTCCCTAAGAAATGGAAAATTGTTTCTACATAAATCACTGGAGGAACGATGTGTTTCCTAAGAAACAGTTTTCTGGTTGTAGAAACGAGAACACCGTAGAAATTGGCGGTTTCTCTCCTGTCATTGTTTCTATGGCGTTTTCTCTCAAGAATGTAGACCACCATCACATTTCTGGTAACACAGATTATATTAGTTCTTGTTATCCACAAATCAACAGTGTGCGTTTGGACTTCCATCCATGTTGAGAGAGAAAAAATGAAAGAATGATTTCGAAGGACCAGTCAGAGAGAGAGAAGATGCAAATGAAGCCATACTCACAATTGCAATCTCATTTGTTGTTCCTCCATCCTTTATACCCAAGTCATACTATGTTTTGTTTTCCTGGCACCCTAATACAATGGCAGCAATGGAACCAACAAAATATTGGTTATTAGATGTTTGTAAGCCTTGTATAGCAGTGTTTGGTGCTAGCCTGTGTTGATGGGAAAAAAACAATACATTCTCCACAACAGTTTTTCAAGTGAGATGTATACAACAGTCCACATTGCCTCTTTCACATACAGTTTTCTATTAATTGCAAATCCTGTGATGCGAACACTTGAGCCATGTATGATGTTGGAAATGTGGCGTAGATGAAATTAAGAAGTTATTACTAATGGCAACAAAAAAAGTCATCTAGCCATGTTTGCCAACCACGTCAGCATGCATGAGTAGTGTTTTGGTAGGGGTTTTCATATTCCTAGTGGATGTTGGGTTGTACATCGCCATGACAATGCCCTCAAAGATATTAGTGGCCCTTCTTGTGCAGAGGTCAATGATTGAGGATGTCGAACTGTTGCTACTCTTCAAGTTGTTAAGTGCATGGAATTTGTTATATCATGCTAACATAATGAACATGCAAGAAGTGATTCATGTTAGAAGGAACAAAAACACTGCAAGATTGAAGGATTGTTTACTAGAAATAATCACAATTTGACAAATTAATTCATTGCAACAATGAAAAGCACTTTACCTCCATGACTCCTAAAGTCGCTTTAATCTCTTCCATGGTATGCTCAAAACCTATGTTGTTGGGAGCGGGAGCGGGGAGCGGGAGCGAAAAGCGAAATTTTCAAAAGCTTCCATTTCGGGAGCGTTTTTTATATAATATATATTTTAATATATTTTGATGCATATAAATTAAAAAAAAACATGTATTATGCCAAATTAGCTATAGAAAACATCAAAACATAGAATCTAGATATTCATATAACCATTTAGTACACATTGAAATAACATTAATCATCTAGTCTTCTAGATTCTAGGAGCTATAACTTATAACATTGTCATTAAATGATCATCCTCAAATCATCAATCATCAATCATCAACAACATCAACCTTCAAATTTCAACATTTAATATTTGCCATCGCACTAGGCCATAATGTTTACAAAATAGGCCAACCACCAAAATAAACATGAAAATGAAATACAAACTACAAAGTACTATGAATCTACTAAGCTTTCCGCTTGCCACGAGTAACTTCCAATTTCTTTTCTCGTGTTCTAGGTGGAATAGGTGCTAGTGGAAGTGATCGTGGAACATGAGAAGAAGATGAATGGCCCCCACGGGCTGAACTTGGACGTTGTGAAGCTAAAGGCAAAACTCCTGCATTCGGAAAGTTGCTTCTGCTTGGGGGTGGCATCTTTGTACGGGTACCTGTAATTGGATCATCATGATCACCCAATAGTTCATCCTCCAAGCGCTCTAATGCTATGGCTCCATCCTCCACATTAGCCTCCTCTGGATTGTTGTCCCAAGTCAAATATGTTCTATCATTCTTGGCCGCCTCACAATAATGGGACAACAACCTCAAGTTGTAGTGCACATAAACCAAGCTTTCTGCGCGATCTACATTCAAACTGTTTCTCTTTACACTGTGGATGAAGTTGTAGGTGCTCCAACACCTCTCTGCAGAAGAGCTATTAACAACCTGTGATAGCACCCTCACCGCCAATTTATGCAAATATGTGGCTCCAAAGCCATGCATGTTCCACCAAAGGATAGGATCCAATCTGTCTCGATCTTTGGTTGCAAACAGGGAACCAAAGCGTCCATGCTCACTTATGTATTCGCTCAATTCACTCCGTACTTGAGCACACTCTTCCTCATCAGGGACCAACTTGTTTAATGCTTGCATATACCTAGCAGCAACCTCTGGATCTGTGTGGGGTTTTTTCCTAACTCCACCCCCAGGTGCAGGTTGGGCCAACCAAATTGGAGAATAGTATTTTGGGGTGAGGACATATGTAAGGGCATGGAGTGGAACATTTAGATTATCCCACCTTTTGACCACATGTTTATGAATATGGTCATACAAGATTACATCTCTTTGCTCAACAATGTCTTTCATTTGACCAAGCATGCTATCCATCTGCTCATATACCTCCCCAATCACCAGCTAATCTGTATCTGCAAAATGAATCATGTTATAAATTGGCTTCGTGAACTACAGAACATACCTAACCTGTGACCAGAAATGACCTTCAAGAACAGTGTCCTCCACCTCCTGAAAGTCACTTCTATCTGATGTGCTTACAGCTCTGTCTTTCAATTCCTGCCATGGATCACTTGAGACCATACTAGCCAATGCCTCTCTTACCTTCAAAAGCCTCCTGAAGGTGAGGCAATAGCTAGCAAATCTAGGATTTGCAATCTTCGTGAACTACAGAACATACCTAACCTGTGACCAGAAATGACCTTCAAGAACGGTGTCCTCCACCTCCTGAAAGTCACTTCTATCTGATGTGCTTGCAGCTCTGTCTTTCGATTCCTGCCATGGATCACTTGAGACCATACTAGCCAACGCCTCTCTTACCTTCAAAAGCCTTCAAGAATGGTGTCCTCCACCTCCTGAAAGTCACTTCTATCTGATGTGCTTGCAGCTCTGTCTTTCAATTCCTGCCATGGATCACTTGAGACCATACTAGCCAATGCCTCTCTTACCTTCAAAAGCCTCCTGAAGGTGAGGCAGTAGCTAGCAAATCTAGGCTTTGCAATCTTCAATAGCTCCAACTTAGAGTGATTGCGAAAAATGTGGTGGGCCGTGCTATGATTGGTAATAAATTTGATCATTTTCTTACCTCTCATGTACAAGGCACCAATCCATCGGTAATTAGGTTCCTTCATCTTAACAATATCGTGCATCAAAAGGTTCAATGTGTGAACCAAACACCCTGACCAAAATATGTTGAGATACTTATCCTCAATGATTGCTCCTGCTACCTTACAATTAGCAGCATTATCAGTGATGACTTGAATGACATTGTATGGCCCAATCTCCTGAATGGTTTTAAGTAAAGGTTGTGCAATATTAATAGCAGTCTTGTAGCGATCTGAGTAGTCATGGGCTGAAAGGAAGACCACACCGCTAGCAGAAACGCCAAGAATATTTATCAATGGCTTGCCTTTAACATTTGTCCACCCATCAGATACAATGGATACCCCATAGTTGGACCAATCATTTGTGAACTTTCCAAGAGCACTATTGATTTTGGCTCTTTCCCTGTCAAGTCCCACGGTTCTAGCTTTGTCATACCCAGGGCTTCTGTATCCTTGAGGGCCACCATTGATGGCTTGTACCATTTCATGCCAATGGGGTGAGCGAAGAACATTGAATGGCACACCACATGCATAGAGAAACCTATAAACTTTTGAATCTACATCATCTTTACAACCTTGGTTAAGGAAATCAGATAATGTTCTTCGCATGGGTGAGATTCCATGGGGAGATGAGGCTCCCGATGGAGCCGATGATGATCCAGCTCCACTAGGACCACTACCAAACATTCTCTGTGGGGATTGAGAATCAACCCTCGATCTCTTGGAGTTGTTTTGAGCGGCCTCTTCTTCCATCCTGTATTTGCTTCTCTCTTTAGCTCCCACTTTGTCACAAAGTTTTGACTCCATGAGACTTACCTTCATCTCATGGCATAACCCCCCAGAAATGCTTTCTTACCCCAGTATATGAACCTGTGTATGTTTTATTACAATGGGGGCATGTAAACTTTGTGGTTCCACCCCCTCTCCCTCTCCCTCCCCCTTGCCTTGTCACATACTTCCACAAAGGTGTTCTGTCTTTTTGTTTTTGCCCCACATCACCCTCATTCTCATCATCATCACCCTCTTCCCCTTCCTCCTCTTCTCCTTGGTATGCATCACTCTCTACCTCTTCCCCATTATCACTACCACCACCATATCTACTTACCTCTTCCCCATCATCACTACCACCACCATATCTACTTCCCAACACCATCATAATGAGAAGAAGTGGAATGAAAAACCAAAACCACATACCCATCATGTTTCTTGATTCAAGATGAGAGTCACTTGTTCCCTGCAATAGAATGATGGAGAAGAAGAAATTGGAAAGAGTAGGAGAAGAGAACATTGCAAGTTTTCTATTTTTTAACATAGTGAAAAAAAATTGCAAAAACAAACAAAGATGAGTTTTTAGAGCCTACCTTTTAGCTCTTCAATGGTGGTTGAATGTCTCTATGGAAGCTTCAATCTCCCTTGCAAGCTCTCCCCTTCAATCTCCCTTGCAAGCTCTCCCCTTCAATCTCCCACTCAAAGCTCAAAGCTCTCAAACAACTAGCAAACTCACTCCAAGCTCAAACTCTTCCCAATCAAGCAAATGAGTAATGGAATGAGTCCAAATGGACTCATTCACCCTTATAGGCCCAAAGTGACCTAGCCCACCAAAAAAACCCCAAAAAAATACAAAAATCAAAAAAAAAATTCATGAATCCGCCCAGCCCGCGGAATCGACCTCGGGAGCGATTTCCGGTTCGATTTTTAAGCCTGGGTTCGATGAGGGTTCGATGAGGAATCGACGATTCCTCATCGACCCGGAAAAATCCAGGGATCGTTTTTTTCATGCCCAGTTCACGAATTACGGAATCGATTCCGGGTGGAATCGATGAGGAATCGCGATTCCGGAATCAATTCCTCTTCGATTCCGTCCGGAGTGTGAATTGGGATCGATTCGGTGGAGGGGAGAGCGATTCCCAGCAGTGTAGCTCAAAACTAGAGAAATCCTACCAGAGAATACTGTATTCAAATTTACATTGATATCAAATGCAATATCTATCAGAGATTCAGGTGTAAAAGCTGGGTGAAATTACCATGGCAGTGAATAGAATGCTACCTATTTTATGGAACAGTATCCCTTTGTAATGTTCCGTTTTGATAAACTGGAACAAATGACATGCAGAGCATGCGAGCCATAGCTCAAGAGTGTGCAAGCATGCATGCATGCATGCAGAAAGTGAGATGCATGCAATCATGCATCCATGCAACAAGTGAGATGCATGCAACACATGCATCCATGTAACAAGTGAGATGCATGCAACTCAACTGGAAAATAGAAGAGAAAAGTAACTTAGGTATACAAAAGTTAGGGCATGCAATGTCAAAGCTATAAAAGAAGGATAAAGTGAGTTACTAGGTATCTATTATTATTAGTGATCATTGAGATTTGTGTGAGAACTATGAGAGCCATTTAGGTTGAGGACGATTGCCCTAGCCAAAAAAGGTGACTTCGGTAGCGAAATCTATCTGCCCTAGACATCTCCAAGGATAGATCACCTAGATCTATCATCATACTTCAAAGGAAAGAAATATTGACGAAGTCTCAAACCAAGCATTGGATTCACTTCAGAATTCATATTTGGGTTCATTTGATTAGAATATGGGGGATTCAAGGTTCAAAGAATAACTTGCTGCAGAGCCAATTTGAAGAATCCAAAGATTTTATGAATTGTGGAAGCTGCCACAGTAATCCGTACTGCTGCTACAGTAATTCGTACTATTGCTACAGTGACCCATACTTCTGCTACAGTGATCCGTACGGACGCTACAGTACTGCTGCGACAGTATTGTGGAATTGCAAATATAAATCTTCAGATAGTCTTCTAAATACTAGGTTGCTGTCCTTGTTAAGGGATAAATATATCATACTGCTGTAGCTACTATTTATGTTCTGGAGGGCAGATCTGGGGCGGATTTGTCCAATACACAGTGAGCTTTAAGGATGGGACATTCAAGGCAACTGTGAAGGAAGAGCTGCCAGTCATTAGACATTTCCAGGCCTTTAATGCTCAGGAAGTAATCTGGGGTTTACACAGTGAGCATCTCTAATTGCTAGGTGCATTTCATGAAGCTGGTCATCTTCACTCAGCTCTTATCGACATTCCAAGTTGCCAAGAGAGTATTTGGTACCACTGAGCAGTACACATCATCTTACACTTATTGAGGACATCCCTTTCCTTCACGGGCTGCATATTATCACATCTGGGCGTGATCCTTTACAGTTGGGTGTGTACCCATTATTTGGGCGTTATTTACATTCTCAATATTCAACACCAGCTCCAAGAATGCATTAAAGCTGCTGCTACAGCTATCCTCCAATCAGCGTTCTTGACATTATAGACTTACCGAATGTGCCCATGACTTTCACACCAACAACTTGCTGCCCTCACACAGTAATATGACTGATATATGTATTTTGGAGAGTGTTCTTTACAAGCTGTTCCAGCCATCTATGATTAATCGCTGCTAAGGTTAGATTGCACCTTGAACATTTGGTTATCAATTGTATTTGAAGTAATTTTACAACTTACAAAGGTGGAAATCTTAAGTGTAGAAATTTCATAAGTTGAGGTTTCTTTTGAAAATTCAGAGGTTTCATCTCTTTAGAGGTTCCACAGATCCATTTCCGATGATTATCAGCCTTATGGCTGAACTGAAATATAAATTACAGCAGTAAATAGAAGACAATAGTTTACTTCACATCAATCCCAATACACTAGTGAATAGGCAATCCAAAAAAGAATATACCAAATATATGCCAACAAGTTTCAGCGCTTTAGGGCAATCTTTTCATGCATAAACCAGATTTGAAAGCACCACAATTAATGCAGATTTACAGCAGTAAATCTGTCCAATAATCTTGAATATAATGTTTAATTCCTTGACCATTTCACCCTTAAAGTACTAGAAATTACCAAATCATGAAGATAATGATAGCTGAAAATCAAATCTGCAATAAGACAATTTTGGACTGCTGAAAAATTCATATATATAAATAGGAGATGAAGCTTAAGTCCATACTCTCAGCTTATCACGAGTACAACCCTCCAAGCTCTTCAAAACCCTAGCTAGGGTAAAACGAGAAAAACTCCCACTTCACCAAAGATACTCCAACAAGCTAGAATCACCACTAGCAAGTCCTCCATGGTCACATGGAAGGTTTAGCAAGTCTTCTCTTCCTCCTCAATAAGTAAAAACATAGGGTTTATCACCAAATCCTAACTCCAACAACACCTCCTTAGGGAGCAAACCCTAGCCCTAGACATCAAGAATGCTCCAAGAAACTCTAGCACCTTAAGATGGAGAGATAAAGTAGAAAGAAGATTGATCAGGAGAGAGAGAGAGAGAGAGAGAGAGACTAGGACTCCTCTTACATCTCTAGTCCAAGTGTAAAGAAGGATAAGCAAAAGTGCATCATGGATAATGATAATGACTTTTCCTTTTTCTATTTATATGAGAGGTAAGTGAGGTCTACCATGACAATTGGACCTAGTCCACTACAAGGAACGGTCCTACAAGACACATGTAACATGATCAACAAGCAAGGATCCAAGGCTTGAGCACTACTCCCCAACTCCACCAAGGCTCATCGGCGCATCTCCAAGGTCATGTGCCTCCTCAAAGACCACCACAGATACATGTCCATTCCTCAACCCAATCGTCCTCAAGACAAGTGTAAGCCTCCATGCAAGCAACCATGTGTTGTCTAGGGCTCAATGCTCTCCTCCAAAATGCCCAACACTCCTCCAATGCAAGGCATCCTCCATGCAAGCAACCTCCACTTATGTATCAGCTACATGAAGAAGTCACCGATTCTCCATAGGTCTCTAATGCTCCAAGGAAGAATGCCATGCAAACATTTTTAGCGAGCAAGAGTAAGCCGCCTCCAATGTGCAGCTCCATCACGGAACACCAAGGGTCAACCATACACCATGCACCCCACATCCAATGAAGCACCCCAAAAAATGGTGTAAAGTCTTTTGAAGTAACCACGAAAGGTAACAAAATGTTATGTAATACCAAAAATTCTAGGTTGTACATTGATAAAACTTTCATGGAGACTTAGCAACTTTGTGAAATCACAAAAAAAAAATGAATTTTGAAATTCCAATTCATTTGGCCATTCTTGTCACTCCTCAATCTTTTCCTTTTCAAGCATTCCTTCAAAGCACGTGTGCCAAGGTTAAGAGGGATGGGAAAGAGAGCAATCAACCAAGCTTGCCCCTCTAGACAAACTAAGCCACGAAACTTACTACAACCAAGGAAGTAAGCATTATCAACTTTAGACATGGATACCTAAACTAATGGCCAAAACCAATAAGAGAAGCATGCTCACTATAACATTTTTTTACAACCTAAATATGTTTCATTTTGAAAAGGAGAGTACTTCATAATGATAAAGCCAAGAATCACATGAATGAAATGAAATGAGGAATGAAGGAATAAAACAAAATAACCAAGACAAGAAAGGAAGAAACCAAGTGTAAGGAGACAAACAAATGAAAAATAAACACAATACAAGCTTTGCTTAATTGCTTGAAGAGGACAGGTCAATTTTCAAGGTTTATCAACCTTCTGGAAAGAATGAAAGCATCAAAAAACTTTAAATGGATACTGATACTTACAGTATGGCATTGGTGTAGCAGCTTGGGCATTGGAAAAGAGCTTCGCACTATGTTTGGGAAATGGAAAAGCATGGTGTCAAACCTAGAATTGTCATATAATATTCTCACAAGGAAGCACACTGCAAGTTTATGAGAATATGTTAAGTGCCAATAGTACTCCGAATACATTTTACTTATTTGCTAGAGATTGGAGCTTATGAAAGGGCACTCCTTTGGTGTGAAGTGCGACAAATTCTCAACATAAGCTAGTTTCTTTGCTAAAATTTAATATGTTACATATGGTTGTGCATAGACGCTCAATCTCATCTTAGACCTATTATTGGTGTTGGTTGTTCCTGACTGTTGACTCATATGTTTTCATTGTTTTGTTGCCATTGGCTATCCAGTGCAAGAAGGCTGTGAAGTACGAGATTTTTCAATTAAATTCCCTAGTTCTCTAGGTGCATTAGTTGAAGCTTTCATGGAAATGGACAATGAATAAGTTCCCTATACCAAATTTCTTCCTGAAAAACTAAAAACCCAGTTGACAATCTTTAAATCCAAATCCAAGGAATCCAAGGACAATATGCAAGGCGAAGCACCCGGTTGACAATCTTCAAATCCAAAGACAATGTGCAAGGCAAAGAACCTGATTGACAATCTTAAAATCCAAGGACAATACGCAATGTAAAGCTCAAGCATATTTTCATCATAGCAATGGCTTTCAAAGATTAGGCCATCTGCAACATTGAACAAGCAAATGTATTGCTACATTAGTCCATGGACCAGCACAATTAGAATATAATACTAGTTTTAAAGGATCGGTTCCTGTAGAAAGGAACTTGGACCATAACACTGATGTTTAAATATTGAACCTTCCATAGCCAAGCATAGACATGGTCCTTAAAATGGTGGAAGGATATATTCTCCAGTTGTTTAAAATACTTACACCTAATTTTCTAGCCATGTGATTGATGCATAAGTTTTGTCAACATATTCTAAATTCTAAGAGTAATTGAGTTTGTGATGAAGAACAAGTTGATAGTTTCTCAATGGTGCCTAATTTTTCAACATCATGTACCAAAACCAAAGTTCATCACAATTTGAGGATTAAACCAAAAACTCAAGATACCTCGCCATTATTCTTATTGTGGAGATTGTCCTCGGGAAAGGACAAAGACAGAGTAAAAACTTAATGCTTAAAAGGACATTTGATCAGAAAGGAATGTTGGAGCAAATGTGTCTACGATAAGCACTGTGGAAACCAAGTTGCACAAAGAGGAGTAAATCGCAAATTATCAAATCAATCAATCCTTTAATTATCTGAGAGAATTCTAAATACAATTATATACAAAAAAATTCAAAGAAAGTTAACGAGAAACGACAATCAGCAAAATAATGTCAATTAAACTGCCTGTTGAAAACCCTTCCGGGAATAAGACTTGCAAGACGGAGGTGAAATAACTAGAAACAACAATGGAGCCACAGATACCAAAGAAAGGGTGAAATATTTACTACCAAAGGCAAATGGAGCGATACCTCTAACTAAATAACAAGCTGTATGGTGTGATGGAGCGATACCTGTCACCTGTCTGTCCACAGATGCCAGAGCTCCAAAAGCAAGAAAACTCTCTTTTGCCAAATGTATGCCGGTTTTGTATACTACCTCTTTCATTAACTGGCAATTTTGGACGGATATCCAGCAGAATATTTTTCATTTGATGAAATTGCTGGCATGAGATGCATTCATTGCACAATATCTCAATGGAGAAGGGGTTTTCGATGTTGCTGAATCGGATTGTACAGTCAAAGTCTGCAATTTGATCGGATTTGTGTTGACGATATTAAGAAGGGTGCTTCTTTATATTTTTCTACGGAACCTAACAACAGGGCATTCACACTTTCCATTTGCCTTCTAAGTAACGGCAATTACTAGCACAATGACTGGTATTGCAAAATTAAAGCCTTGCCCTGGCCAGATTTTGCAATAACGTGTTGCTTTGATAAAAGATTGGGATCGGTATCGTTCATATGTTTTCAAACACACCCAAAAAAAAAATTGGCTGCCAATCCTTGGCTTATTTCTAAAATCAGTTCTGTTTTAAAAGGAAAAAACAACATAAAATTACTAAAGATCTGCATACACACATACATACCACTTCCTTCTTTCCAATTCTACCCATTCCATGCATAAAACGCTGCTGTAGCGCGCCATTTTTCGGTATCTTTGCCTCCACCAGCTGTACAGGAAGAATAATTCTCTGTTGAAAAATAAGAATCCCAATTTGTTCTACAGATTAAAACCCACATAAAAAAATTTAGGCGTTTTACCCGCATCCCCAAGAGTTCCCAGTTCAAACCGAAACTGAGCCATGGACGTAAGAAGTGGCTGCAAGCAGCGAGAGCTTTCAGATGTTGAAAATGCCGACTCGCAAAGGAGGAATAGGTCTATAGTTTTATGGGGAGCTGTATAAGGGCTAATTAAAACGCCCTCGCCCTCGATTCGCCGGAGCAATTTTTATCTAAATCTCAATTTGGTTAATTTGAAGTGGTCAGGTGATCTGGCTAGTTTTAAAATTAAGCAATTAATTTAAGTTACATTGAAATCCTAAAAATACGAAAATAACAATTTCCAACCAGAATTTTAACCCATTTTTATCCAAAAATCATTACATAAAAAGCCAGACGGTTTGGCTGTTGAATCTTTTATTCAACGCGTTTTTATGAAGCTCTGAGACTCTTTGGAATATTAGTTGTCCTTTCAATGTAGAGTTTTTCCATCGAACTCAAACTATGTGATTTAGATGGTCCAAATCCCAAATCCCCGGAGCTGACTACGAAGATGGATAAAGATGGTCCAAGTCCCAAATCCCCAAAGGTGACTCCCAAGATGGATAAGTTCACTTTAACATTTCTCAAGAAACCTTTTGATAATTTCATATAACTTAGAGTTTTGCATGGTCCTGATGGCGTTCCCTGCTGCAATACTAGCCAGATTACGGTTTAGGGTTTGGTACTGCGATGGTGGGGGTTTCTGCTGAAATCCTTAGTAGCTTGGAGTCAAGCCAGTTCATCTTGGACTAGCCCAGTACCATCCAAGTAAAAAAAGTGGGAATAGGTTTAGTTTTGGTTCTTCTTATCGCTGGCCTGGTTAAGGCTTTGGTTTGGGTGTTTTGTGGGGGTGTGCCTCTTTTTCGGTTTCTTCTGATGTCACATATGGTGTAGGACCTTCTCTGCTCTTTGGCGTGGTTGTTTATGTGGCGGAGGTGGACACGTTCCTCTTTGGGTGGACAGCTGGAGGGTTAGGCTACCGGTCTATCCGGTTTGCAGAATCCCTTTTACCCTCGTATTGATTACAATATGTCATTTTCCACTCTTCTTGGGGGCTCTGCAGGAGCTGAGGCTGTTGTATCTGAATCCGGAGATGGGGCTCAACCTTTAAACCCTAACTTGTTTGGTAGACAGGCAAAGGCGCGACGTAGGGTTAAAACTTTGAAGGCCAGAGAGAAGGTGGCGAGGTTTGTTATCGAGGTTGATACGAATCTTGAAAGAGTGGAAATGTTGGCCGATAGAGCGTTGGTTGGGCGTCTGGAGTATACCTCGGGGTCAAAAGAAGATATTGTCGAGTGGGTTAAGAAATTTTGGGTCCCTATCACAAGCATTGCCCCTCGCATCAACTTATTAATGAAGCGGTGGATATTATTTACCTTTTCAAAGAAGGAATTCTTGTCGCAGATACTGGCTGGTACCTGGCTTTTTAAAGACGGGTCCTTGGTGCTCAAGAAATGGCACATTGTCTTTGACCCATTGCGTGAAAGGCAAGGTATCAGACATTTGTGGATGTTGATTCCCGGTTTACCTATTGAGCTCTAGACGGAAGAAGTTATTGTCGTTCTTGCTAATACTGTTGGGCGGTTCATTAGGGTTGACAAAAAGACCCTGTTTGGGATTGATCGCAGTTATGCCAAAGTAATGGTTGAGTTTGACCTTAGCTTGGGATTGTCGGCAGAGGTCGAGATTGTTTGGGGTAATCATTTGTGGATACAAAGACTGGATTTTTTTCGAATCCCCTTCAGATGTTTTCAATGTCATTCGGTTGGGCATGTACAGGCACAGTGCCCTCTGCGGCTGGGTGGCTGTATTGGGGTTTCACCAGAACCTGAACATTTTCCACTGTCTTCGCTTCAGTTTGGTGCGACTCCAACTCTTCAAGTTAATGGTAAGCCTAAAACTTTACCAGAATATGCATACACTGTTGTTACTAATGATGATTTAGGCTATATTTCAAATTGGGAATGGGACTTAGATAGGCGTATCTCCCTTGGGGAAGTGGTGTTGCGTCATAATATTAAATCTATGGGGGAGGGGGGGAATGTGAGGGCTGGGGAAACAAACTCTATGGCTCAAAATTTGGATGGGGAACTAGCCTCAGTTGAATGCGGTCCGACCTCTGTTACTAGACCTAACCCTGATTTCCCTCCTTCTACAATTCTGATGCCTGACTCATTATCCAATCCTGACACGTGTCGTGGACATAATTCACTCTGTCATAAGGATTTACGGTTGAAGATTGATGACTTGAATGTTAATAATAAGATGAGTAGGGTTTCTTTTGATACTGTTACTATTCCATTGGCTCTTGTTCCTATTGATACAAATTTGGAACATTTTTCCCCTTCTGTACCTGATCCTGGTCAGGGCATATTTAATTCCGGTCATCAGGGTTTGGGGTTGGAATCTGGGGTGAATGAGAGTGTAAAGGTTTCGGCTTCTTCCTCTGGTATTGTGGGAAGGGATTCAAAGGAATTTTCTCCTTTGCCAGTATACTCAAAGAACCCTCCTTTGAATTCTGAGGTTTTGCCTATTAGCTCAATAAAATATCAGAATGTGACTATACGATAAAAGAGAAGAGGGAAGAAGAGGGTTGATAAGGGGATTGAAGAGGATTTGTCAGTTGATGGGTATCTTAATGTTGCTGATAGATTGAAAGCTGAGGGAAAGGATTTTTTTTCAAATTCGGGTCTTAGAGCAGAGATACCCAGGGGTGAGGGTTTGTGATGTCAATTTTGTCCTTGAATGTTTGTGGGTTGGGGAAGGCTTCCCGGGCTAGGGCCTTAACCAACCTCTTCCAAGCTACTAGTCCGGGTATTGTATTGTTCCAAGAAACTATGTGTTCGAGCATTGATGCGATTACTAAGATAGGTGGGGTGTTTCCTTTCTGGGAGGTGTCAGCAGTTTGCTCCAATGGAATGTCTGGTGGTCTTGCTGTTGCATGGAACCCCAATCTCTTTTCGTTCAATATCTTCAAAACGCCTTGGGGTATTCTGATGAGGGGTTTTTGCTTGGGTTTGAATTTGGATTTGACTATGTTTAATTGCTACGCTCCTTATAGTGACAGACAAAGATTTTGGGAATCACTGGATGAATCTAGTATTCTTAATGTCAACAATATCATTTTTGCAGGTGACTTAAATGTTACTAAGTCATCTTCTGAAATCTGGGGTCAAAAGGAAAAATTGGATCCTATGGCATAATATTTCATTTCCTTTCTTGAACATAATGCACTCATTGATGTGGTCTCGGTTAAGATGTGTCCATCTTGGTCAAATGGCAGAAAGGGAAGTGAAGGTATCCATAAGAGGCTTGATCATTTTCTGGTGAAAGAATCTTTGCTTGGCAAATTTCAGAAGTATAGATCGTGGGTTCATGAAATAAAATTTTCAAACCATTGGTCGATTCTCTTTCAATTCGAAGAATATGGTGTAATGTATAAACGCCCTTTCAAATTTGACAGCTTTTGGCTCTGTCAGGAGGAGTTTTGTGCGATGGTGAGGAACTTTTGGAGTTCTGAAATTGGTGATGGATTGGATCCTGTGGATTTCTTTTGTAAAAAAATGAAAAAGCTAAAATTTGTTGTTAGCAAATGGATTATGGAAAAAAAAAAGGCAGATAAAGAGGAATTGGTTCAATTAGAATATGATATTCATAAGCTTCAAGCTGAAAATGTTTTGGGTTCTTTGGATTCAGAAGGGTTTGAAGTGGCAAAAAAATATGAAAAAAAGAAGGAAGAGATGTTGTTGCAAGAAGAAAAGGAATGGAGATTAAAGAGTCGTGCTTTATGGGTACAACATGGTGATAAAAACTCAAATTTTTTTCACTCTTATGCATCTGCTCGGCGCAACATGAATACTATTTGGAATTTGAAGGATGAACTGGGAAATATTATCACTGGTGTGGATCCCTTAAAGAAAGAAGCAGAAAAAGTTTTCAGCAAGATTTCTAAAGAAGATGGTTCAGGTACTCTGTTGGATCATATTAGAGTTGCAAGGCTCTTCCCAAAATTTTTTGATGATTCTGAAGCTGCTGAGTTGGGAAAGATGGTTACTTTGGATGAAATTGAACAAACTCTGAAAATTTTCAAGAAAGAAAAAAGCCCGGGGCCTGATGGCTGGCCGGTGGAGGTATATATCCATTTCTTTGACATTTTGGGTAAGGATTTACTCAACATGGTGGAACATACTAGAGTGAATGGATTCACTGCTGGGGCATTGAACTCTACCTTTGTTACATTAATTCCCAAATGTGATAAACCATCTACATTTGGTGAATTTCGGCCCATTGCTCTTTGTAATCTTGCATATAAGCTTATCTCAAAAATGATTGCTCAGAGGATAAAGGCTGCTTTATCTGATCACATTACTGCTGAACAATTTGGATTTCTGCACAACAGGCAGATCCATGATGCTATTGGTGTGTCTCAAGAGCTCGTGCATTCTATCAAAGCAAGGAAATTGGAGGCTATGTTATTAAAGATGGATCTGGAAAAGGCTTATGATCGGGTAAACTGGGTTTTTTTAAGATTGGTATTGATTAAGATTGGGACGCCTCCTCTTGTCATTAATT
The DNA here is from genome assembly GCA_027924585.1 of Larix kaempferi. Taxonomy (NCBI): domain Eukaryota; kingdom Viridiplantae; phylum Streptophyta; class Pinopsida; order Pinales; family Pinaceae; genus Larix; species Larix kaempferi. Next base: position 15,740,958 of record BSBM01001346.1, read on the forward strand.
GGATCATGGGTTGTGTATCCACGGCAAGCATTGTTGTATTGATTAATGGGACACCATCTAAGTTTTTTCAGTGTTCGAGGGGTTTACGTTAGGGGTGTCCGTTATCACCACCACTGTTCATTTTGGTAATTGATGCTTTCAGTAGACTTCTGAATATTGCAAAAGAGGAAGGTTATATTAAAGGCATTGATGTTGGTGGGGGTTGTGTGCTCACACATCTTATCTTTGTTGATGATGTATTATTAGTTGGCGTTGCTACAATTGAGGAATGGATGGTGTTTCGAAATATTATCAATTTGTTCTGCAATGTCACAGGAATGAAAGTTAGTGCTACAAAATCAAGTTTTTTCAAGTATAATGTGAATCCATCTAGATGTTTGGAGATTGGGAATATTTTGCCTTATAACTGTTGTGAGTTAGAAGATGGTGTAAAGTACCTTGGGTTTGTATTAAAACCAAACAATTATCAATTATCAGACTGGCGGTGATTATTGAGAAAGGTGGAGGCCCGTGTCTCACATTGGACCTACAGGTTTCTGTCTATTGGGGGCAAGCTCATCCTCTTAAAGGTTGTCTTAATTGGCATCCCTGTGTATTGGATGTCTCTACTGAAGGTTCCAGTGATGATTCTGAATGTTGTACGAAAGGTATGCTTTAATTTTTTGTGGACTGATAGTGCAGATCGGGCTAAGTTGGTCACAACTGGATGGGAATCTCTCTCCAGGCCAGAAAGGTATGGTGGCTGGGGAATTAAAGACCTTTATGTTTTTAATATGGCCCTGCGGCTTAAAAGCTTGTGGCGTGGAATTTTTGGGAGCACTCTCTCGTCCCGTGTAATACATATTAAATATATAAAGGAGGAGATTCACTCATGGATTTGGAAACCATTGAAATGGGATGGCTGCATTTCACCTATGTGGAGGGGACTGTTAAAGGTTTTTGGATGGCTTATTGATGATATTAAATGGCAAGTTGGATCGGGTGAAAAGATCATGATAGGGAGAGATCCTATTCTAGGTATGGAGAATGCACAGAATTTATCAGATCGTCTGCTGGGTTATTTAAAAGTTATTGGTCTATCTACTTTGAACAAGCTGCGTATTGGTGCAAGATTCAGTGGTGTAGGTTCTTACTGGCTTAGTGCAACAGATCTGGGTCTTTCTGGCGAGGATGCATTACATTGGAATAATTATGTTCATAAATTATGTGCAGCTGGTGTGCATATAAATAATGGTGTTGATAAATTGGTTTGGTCTGGTGATAACAAATCTGGTGTGGTGACAGCAAAAGCAGCCTACTCGAGAATATTGCAAAATAAGTTCATTGTCCCTCAAAATTGGTGGTACAAAAAAATATGGAAATGGGATTTTCCGCTGAAAATAAAATGCTTTCTTTGGCACTCTCTACGGGGCTCCCTTAAAACGTGGGACTGTCTAATTAGGCGAGGCTGGACTGGACCCAGCTGGTGCATACTGTGCAAACAAGATCTGGAAACTGTAAGTCATCTATTTGTTGAGTGCAGATTTGCCAAAGATATCTGGGATTTGGTGTGCTTAGATTTACATATTAATGATGTTTGGGATGTTGGTGAATTTAGCATTTGTCTTCTGAACTGGTATAGGAAGACAAAGGCACATATGTTCTTACCAATATTTGTGTCCTGGGGGTCATCTGGTTTGCTAGGAACAGTGCTACATTTAAGGATAAGTTACTTGATGTCAAAACATGTGGGATTACTGTACTGAAGATGTCTGATCTCTATAAGTTTGAATGTGTGAATCCTTGTCCTATTAGAAATAGTAGTTTCTCCTTAATTGAAAACCAGCCAACACTTTTTTTCGATGGGGCAGCACAACATGGAGTGTGTGTTACTGGCGGTGTGATTTATATTAGTAATGATCACTATTTTACTCTCCGCCTCCACTGTGGATCTGGCACAAACATGAAGGCGGAATTGCTGGCATTATGGTGTGTGATGAAGACAACAAATATCTTTGGTTTGGTGGACCTTAAGGTGTATGGTGACTCACAAGTCACAATTAAGTGGGAAACCAGGGAATATACATTACAGGTTTTGGCTCTTCAACATTGGTGCAGTCGGACACGGGCAGAGATTGATAAATGTGATCATATTTCATTTGAGCACATTTTTAGAAAACACAATGACATGGCGGATAAATTATCAAAGCAAGCATTAGATGGTATTGAAGGCTATCTCTGTTGGGAGGAATGGTTTGAACAAGAGATCCTGGATGATGGGTCATTTTACTATTTTGGTGAATTTTGAGGTTGAAATAGGATTATTATGATGATTACTTTTATAAAAAACCAGTTACTGGTTGGATATGTTTTTTTTTTTTTTTTTTTATGTTATGTTTCTCGTTAGAGCCTGCGTGCTTATGATATTTTTGAACAGAAGTCTTGGAAATATGAGACTGGATATATCTTTGTACTATTTGATTATGATGAATAGCAATAGTACGTTTTTTTTTCTCCTATAAAAAAATAATTTCATATAACTTCATGAAAAATCCACTAATCCGGATTTGATAGAAATTTTAAACCCAATCAATTAAAATTTTACTAATACTCTAGTGAAACAATCTTTTTTAATGTTTTATTTACACTTAAACTTGAAATTGCACCTTTGGGTGGAAAAAAGAAGTCTTATTGTGTTGAAATAATGTAACTTTGAAGAATATTTTTTATTTGTATTATTTCTCCTTCGGGAGATGTCTTTAATGTAAAAAGTCATGTAAAAGTCATTAGGTAAAACTTTTATTGTGGTCATTAGTACTCAAAAGACTGTAATATAAATATTATTTGAGTCTCCCTAGAGAGGTTGGCCCAATTAAGTTAGTGAGGTTGACCTAGTTACGTTAAATGTCAAGTAAAAGGTAAAGTATAAATAGAGAGTGTATCCTCTCATTTATACCATTCACTCACTTAAGCACTACGCACTAGAGAGAAGAGGAAGATTTCGAAGGAGGAAGAGGATTGTTCTTGGCGCTAGAGTTTGGATTTTGTCTCTCTTCTTTATGAGACTTATTTCTTTGGGCATTGTACTTTGGTAATCTATATTGAGGAAATTATTGTTGGGTTTTTTCCCCCTTGAGGGTTTCCCAGGATAAATTGTTGTGTACCTTGTGATTGTGTGTCTTTCAAAGCTCCTATCTATGTTGTTATTGTGAAAATGTATTAAATGCTAATGAAGTAGGAATCTAAGTTATTGCAGCATATAAACTTAACATGGTTTCAGAGCTAGATTGAAAAGAGCAGCTTTCACTAGGGTAAATCTCTCTCTCTTTCTCTGAAACTAGTCATCTTGGAATTTTCACTATAAATCACTTTTGGTGAAGGTTCAGGATCTGAAACTTGTACAAGCCGAAGATGAAAGGTTCATGTACCTTGTGTGCGAATTTCATACTCATATTCGTTGTACTTTAGGAGATATGATCCATGAAAATCAGGGTTCCAACCTCCTCCAAAATTCAATTTTAAACATGTGACCTAAGGAGAAATGTTATATCTCGAGCTAGGAAGATCCAAACAAAATTTCGTAAGATGTTCCAGAAATTGAACGGAGTGTAGTTTCTCTGGTACGAGTTTCAGAACTCGAAGATGAAACAGTGACATGTGGCAGTCCGTAAAATTTTGCTATACTGAAACAGTCCATAAACAGGTCATCTTGGGAAACTTAGCATAAGTTCCCCTTGGTGAATCTAATCATGCTCTAACCTATGGGGTTGGATAGAGGACATATCATAATATCATAGAACAAAGTTTCAGACCTTGAGAAGCAGAAATTTCTAAGATACATCAGAATTAAGAGCCGACAAATTTGTAGTAAAAATTGAAGAAACTAGGGCATCAAGTATTTTGCAGTCATGTCCATGGATTTGGGAAAATGAGTACTTTGCCTAACTCACCTTGGGGAGGTGTCTCTTTTCCTCCAATTAGTTTCTCAAGATATCAAAGTTGAAAAATTAGGGTTTCTCTGTCAAACCCTAGGTCAAGCCAGAAGCAATTCTTGGAGAAGCAGTTTCACAAGGTCATGCTCATTCTTGAAAAACATGACCTAGAAGGCTTCATAAAAGAAGAATAACAAAAGAAATCATGCTCATTTTGTCGAAGAAGAAGAAGAAGAACCTCCCAGGAAGTTACCAAAGAAAGAAATTGAAGAATGTGTCTTATAATAGTGGTGTGTCAAAGCACTCTCTCCAATCTTGAAGAAAAGGACTCCCCTCACAAATTTTCAGTAGGAGAATAGGAGAAGCCACATACAACCTTGATTCAAGAACCTCGATGAAGATGAAGGATAAGAGATTAGCATTATAGATCATAAGCAAGAAAGGCACGTGACCTCAAAATTAGATGATGGAGTAGAGCTCACCATCAGACATTCCAGTTATCCCTGCAAGGAGACTAGGATCAAAAGAGATCCTACCAAACAAACTAAGATAAGTATTTGAATTGTCATTTTATCAAATTGTTTAAATGTTATTGTTCAGTTGTGTACATATCTATATTCCTAGATTTAGGAAGTGTAGTATGCATAGTTGCATTATTGAACAATTTACTACTAATATGCATGTGATGGATAAGTGGCCTATGGTATTATAGAACATTCCATTGTTACTTATCTAGAGTGAAACCTCTTTGCTGACATATTGGGAGTAGTGCATGCTTTTAATAATGTTTTGGTAGAGATGGAAGGCATCTAGAAAGTTACCGAATGAATACGGGATATGGACGAATGTTGTGTTGAAGTATTGGCTAAGATAGTTGAATGACTGTGAGACCTATATCTTTATACATAAGAATTGATTTTATGAAATGTTTCTAATCATGAAACTAAATTTGATTTGTAGGAAATATCGTGTATAATCTCCTACAAGATAATAATGATGAGACTTGTTCCAAAGAACGATGACATTCAAGAAGACTTATAAAATCAAGCATACTATAGATGAACAAAGTGAGAGTGAGACAACTATAACAAGACATTTCCTTAGTGGCAAATGATGTATATTACACTAGACAGATGGTTAAATTAAAGTAGAAGTAAACTCCCAAATTCAGAACTCTCTACAAAGAACCTCATGTGCCAGCTTGAAGAAGTATATGAAGAAGATGTAGCTCTCAGAGTTGCAGAACCAATGAAAGAAGAAGCTCGCTGCAGAATTTGAGATAAATACCTTAGCTTGATGCATTATTTTCTAGGTATTGAAGTATGGCAGAGCCTAGAAGGAATCTTCCTTAACCAAGGGAAGTATGCAGTAGAAATATTTGATATGTCGAAGTGTAAAGCCATGGTCACACCCATGGATACAAATTTGAAGTTGTTGACTGATGCTTCGTCAGAGTTAGTGGATGTGACACTATACAGACAGATTATTGGGTCATTGATGTATATGCTTTGATGTGAACACCTTGAGTCAATATTTAGTTGAGCCCAGACGTTTTCACCTTGTAGCTGCAAAGCTTGTGATGAGGTACCTAAAAGGTACGGTAGACTATGATCTTTGATCATGACTTCAGACTGTACGGTTATACAGATCCGAGATATGGTGCAGAAGGGAGTTGTAAAGCTCCAATATGTGAGCACAGATGAGCAAGTTGCAGATATGTTGACTAAGCCTCTGTCTCGTGTGAAGTTTGAGCACTTCGTGACAAGCTTGGTATAGTCCATAAGGAATTCCCTCGAAAGGGGGAGTAGTGTTGATGATACTATGGTGGCACAATTGGGATTGATCATCCTTAGACAATGATCCTATAATTCCGAAAGGAAGGATAGTCTTAAATGTTGATCCTTGGACTAAAATCCCGTAATTCTGAAAGGAAGGATTGTCTAATATGTAAGTGGTGGACAATGATCCTGTAATTCTGAAAGGAAGGATCGTCTAGTGTGTTGTAGTGGTAGCTCCGAAAAGACTGGGTCCCGTAATTCCGAAAGGAAGGACTGTATGAGCACCACTAGTGTTGATGGACTAAAATCCCTAGTTCCGAAAGGAAGGATTGTCCAAGATCCTATAATTCCGAAAGGAAGGATCAACGGAGTTGTTGGACTAGAATCTCGTAATTCCAAAAGGAAGGATTGTCCAAGATCTCATAATTCCAAAAGGAAGGATCACCAGAGTTGTTGGACTAGAATCCCGTAATTCCGAAAGGAAGGATTGTCCAAGATCTCGTAATTTCGAAAGGAAGGATCACCAGAGTTGTTGGACTACAATCTCATAATTTCGAAAGGAAGGATTGTCCAAGATCTTGTAATTTCGAAAGGAAGGATTGTCCAAGATCCCGTAATTCCGAAAGGAAGGATTGTCCAAGATCCCGTAATTCCGAAATGAATGATCACCAGAGTTATTGGACTAGAATCTCGTAATTCCAAAAGGAAGGATTGTCCAAGATCCTGCAATTCCGAAAGGAAGGATCACCAATGTTGTTGGACTGAATCCCATATTTTCGAAAGGAAGGATTGTCCATGATCCCTTAGTTCCGAAAGGAAGGATCACCAGTGTTGTTGGATTGAATCCCATAGTTCCGAAAGGAAGGATTGTCCATGATCCCTTAGTTCCGAAAGGAAGGATCACCAGTGTTGTTGGACTGAATCCCATAGTTCCGAAAGGAAGGATTGTCCATGATCCCTTAGTTCTGAAAGGAAGGATCCCCAGTGTTGTTGGACTGAATCCCATAGTTCCAAAAGGAAGGATTGTCCATGATCCCTAGTTCCGAATGGAAGGATCACCAGTGTTGTTGGACCGAATCCCTACTTCCAAAAGGAATAATTGTCCATGATCCCTAGTTCCAAAAGGAAGGATCACCAGTGTTGCTGGACTGAATCCCTAGTTCCGAAAGTAAGGATTGTCCGTGATCCCTAGTTCTGAAAGGAAGGATCATCAGTGTTGTTGGACTGAATCCCTAGTTCCGAAAGGAAGGATTGTCCATGATCCCGTACTTCTGAAAGGAAGGATCACCAGTGTTGTTGTTGTATCAGGTCTTATACTGATGTGTTATAGATGATGATACTTCAACTCTGTACTGAAGATGATGATGATGATACTTCAGCTCTATACTGGAGATGATGATGATGATACTCCAGCTCTATACTGAAGATGATGATACTGATGATGATGATGATGATGTTCCAGCTTCGTGCTGCAGTTGATGATGTTACAGCAAGCTGTTCAGTTGCTGATAATGATGTTGTTGAAGAACTTCCAATGATTTATAGATTTACCAACCAAGTTCCAGATGATGTTGTTGATGATGCCTCCTCCTCCCTCCTTCCGATGATGTTGTGTAGAGCCACACCTGTTGTTGTTGTTGTTGTCAGTAGAATACCCTTCTTGTTAAGGGGGAGTGTTGAAATAATGTAACTTCAAATAATATTCTACTTGTATTATTCCTCCTTCGAGAGATGTCTTTAATGTAAAGGTCATGAGGTAAAACCTCCATTGTAAGTCGGGTCATTAGTACCCATAAGAATGTAATATAAATATTATTTGAGTCTCCCTATAGAGGTCGACCCAGTTAAGTTAGTGAGGCCTATTTAGGTTAAATGTCAAGTAAAAGGTAAAGTATAAATAGAGAGTGTCTCCTCTCATATATACCATTCAGTCACTCAAGCATTGCGCACTAGAGAGAAGAGGAAGATTGCGAAGGAGGAGGAGGATTGTTCTTGGCTCTAGAGTTTGGATTTTGTCTCTCTTATTTATGAGACTTATTTCTTTGGGCATTGTACTTTGGTAATCTATATTGAGGAAGTTCTTGTTGGTTTATCTTCCCCTTGAGGGTTTCCCAAGATAAATTGTTGTGTACATTGTGATTGTGGGTCTTTCAAAGATCCTATCTATGTTGTTATTGTGAAAATGTATTAAATGCTAATGACGTAGGAATCTAAGTTATTGCAGCATATAAACTTAACATATCGTAGTATTGTGGATGAAGCATGGTTAAGGAGAAGGCCAAATGAAAGAATACAAGTCGAAGTAGAATAACAAATAGAATTGTATAAATGCTCGAGTTGATTCCACGATGTCATAATAGTAGAGTATTTACAATAATAGTATAAGCAGAGAAAGAGAAACTATGACCGTCATAACCAAAAAGGTTGTTGAGGAGTCTGCATGCACACACCTAGGAAAAAACAGTGAACATAAACCTGAATGAATGTGAAAAAAAGAACGTGGGTTAGTAAACATGAAATGTATGGTGGAAGTATTGACATATGTAGAGGAAAAGAGAAGTAGGTACATGTAGAAAGGAGTTGTGAGAGCTCCATTGACTATAGCAAGGCCTCTACATGCTTCCTTCCATTGACATGTGGATTTTCTTGCATTCATTTGTAGTGATCAAAGCTAAACGTTGGGGAGGTGTGAAGGTTCTGTAGGGAAGGGACTCTGGAAAGTGTAGTGAAGGTTCTGCAGGAAAGGGACTCTAGAAAGTGCGGAGAAGGTCAAACCCTGGCGTCCAATTGTACCATTGTCTATCATAGCCTTTGGTGATGTCATCCCTTAAGATTTATGTATTGTTAAATCCCATGCCATTTTAAGTGGGATTTGAGTACACCCCCCCCTTTGTATAGGTGGCATTGGCAGAAAAGTAGGATTATTGGGATCCCATGGAGGGACAATGTATTTGGTGAAGTTAACAACAAAAAATGTTGGAAGTTGTGGAGGTTTATAGTTATCTTTGTAGAACATGGTAACAACTTGTCCGTGTGATCCATTAAAAAGGCCAGTTGAAACCCACAAGTTTGTTGTTAACATAACTCATTGACCTGGGAAAAGTAAGATTGTATGCTCCAATTGGTCATCTTCAACTACAAAGGGACTGTGGTTGTTGTTGTGCTCGACACTAAAGAGTACTATTGGAATTTGCAAAGACTTCAACATGTGTTGGTTATGGAGGGCAGTGAGTCGACTGGTTGCAAATAAGTGCATGGAAGCTTTGAAAGTAGATAACTCATTCGCATAAAGGATGGAGTCCATCCTAGACATGAGAAGGTTCCAATCCTCCAAATTAGTCATTGCATTTTATATGTTGTCAAGCATGTTTTTGAAGGTGACATGTGCTTGTGTGCTCCCTTGCTGGAAAAAAATAGTTGAAAGGGTCACAATTGTGGTGAAATTGCACCACGAGGCAGTTCCATGGGAGGAGACTGCATACAAAGGAATGTCCATAACAGGAAACAACCGTGCGAGGTCTCCAATGAGAATAAATGAGTGCCCATCGAAAGAAGAGTTTTTTTGGCGAGGGAATGCTTCTTGGATATGTTCATCAATGTGGGTGAAAAGGGTTGGTCCTAGGAAGCTCGTTTCATCAATTAGAACGTAGTGGATATGGTGAAGTTCCTCTTGGAGGTTAGAAAGTGAATTCCCTTCTAGAGGCATGAATTCTTTGATAGGAATACGAAGGGTTGAATGGATAGTAGATGCTTGGATATTGAATGTAGCGACACTAGTAGGAGTAAGTAGCGAGAGTGGGTTGTGATAGAAATTTTTGTTCAAGGAAAGGGATTCTCTAATGCAACGGATTAGGAATGATTTTCCAATGCCAGCGGTACCTTGTATAACCATTCGTAATGGAGGATTTATTTCTATGTTCTTTGAGTGTTTGATGATAATGGAGAGAGCTTTCATTTGTGTGGGGGATAGTGTTTCATAACTTGGTCTATTGGAGTAGGATGGTTGAGGGAGGAGGCACTGTGAGTGATTGTTTTCTATGAATTTTGTGGCTATTTCTTGAAAGGTGAAGGGGATGGATATAGTATTCTAGTTATGATTGATGTCAAAGTCACAATGAACTAGGATGTCAAGGTCACTTATTTGCATGTCATTGCTAGGGTGGAGTTGGGAGAGAAACTCCCCTTCATCCAAATCCATGGGGGGGGGGTTTGTAGATCATCAAGAACAATGTTTTGTTCAGAAGAAGACAGGGGTTCATATGGTTTCTGATCAACATGCCATGGAGTGTATGAAGTTTTTAGTTCGTCCCAGTTTGCAATAATTGCTTCGTCAAAAGCACCAATATCTAAGTCAATATTGCGGAAAGGTTTGTATAGCATGAGTTTGGATCTTCAAAAATCGATGAACAAGGGTGAATCTATGGAGGGTATTGCAGAGTAACGGGGAAGGACAAAAATGATGGCCTTTGTATCTCTTAGCTTCCATTTTTCTTTTGTGTGGTGTGCATCGTATGACCAAGAACATGCAACCTCTATAAGAGGGGTGTTGTGAAGAGTAGTCGGGCGCAAGAGGTAGGCATCTATGAAGTTAATTGATGTGAAGGATGTGGGACTGTCTGTTGAAATGCATTTATAAATTTTATGGTTGACATTTAGAGAGAAGAAGGTGTGATTACAAATTGCAAGAGGCATTTTTTGCAACATATGGCATGTTTCTTGTGCTCCAATGTCACGGTCAATGAGTGTTTCGGAAAGGAATTTTTGAATAGCGACAATCGAAGGGTCAAGAAATGAAGCAGCATGGACTATCCTGCAAAGCATTTGATGGAAGCTTTCAAATTTTGTTTCAACTTTGGATGCATACTTGGTGATGTACTTTTGAACAACATGTATGGATAACATTGGCTGGAAGTCAACATTTTCGCACCATATTGATAGGATGGAAGGGATATGATTATTTAAACAGTCATCGTTGTGAGCAGGTTTGTATGTTTTTTGGCATCAATCAAAAGGGAAGAGGATGGTTGAAAAGGCCATGATGCATTGTAATGGCATGCGTAAGAAGGGCCTCTTTCCTATGGCATGTAGTTTTAGTGCATTTTATGTGTCACTGGATGCGGTTGAGTAGTTCTGTATAGTCATGCAGAGAGTTGGTTTTTAGAATGTCTTCAGTGGAAAACGAGAATGGATCACTTAGGCTAAAGGGGGGGAATAAGGGGTTTCTCTGGTGGGTTTCTCATGGGTTCCGAGTTGAAATGTATAGATCAAATATGTCCTTAGCTTTATCAATCTCAACAACATTCCTCTAGTCAATGTTGTCCATATCAAGTACACCATATAACTGGATGAAGCCATGAATATGTGCAGAGCTTCTACTTTGTCATTCATACCTATAAATGCAAAATGAGTTAAGATGTTTTTGGAAAAATAGTATAAGAACAAATTTTTTTTTTCGTGTTAGAAGGGATCATAAATCTATCCTATACCAATAGTCTTGTGCATGTAGGTGTTTCACCAAGATCTCTTCACGAAAGATTGTGAATCTATGGTGCATGTAAAGTGATGCAAGATGAGGTTTGGAGATGATATTGTGATCTCGCCATTGCTAATGCCTACTTGAAAAAATGGGTGCTTTCCCAAGCATGTCCGCATGTAGTTCAAGCCGCTTAGTGTCGGTAAAGTGAAGAAAAATGTTGGACAACCAATCTAGGAAATCATATATGTCAATTCATTCCTAGTTTTGTGCCAGAAAGATCGTGTTCCACCGAGAGATGCTCAAAATCGCATGAGTTGATCGGGGAGTTTGTTAGAAGGTGATTGTTCCAAGCGGCTGTTGAGTTCAAAGATGGTTGTGCAAGAAGTTGTCTTCAATGTTTTTCTTAATGAAGACTGAAGCTATTGCCTGGCTATGGTAGCACATGCCGAGATTGTAAAGGTAGTAGTGGAAGCGAAGGTGGCTACCAAACCTCCTATCATGGTAACGCAGAATATGGAATGCATATTCATGCAGGTTGATCAATTTAAATCATGGTTGTTTGCACATGGAAACGCCTATGGGGAATAATGATTGAAATTCCATTGCAAAAAGTCCCTATGTGTTGTATTCATTAATAGCTGACAAACCTATAGGTTGCCATTCCATTGAATTTTTTGGTGATGAAGAAGGTGCTTGCAAGAAACTTATGATTTGTTGGAGTTTTGTATCTGTATTGGGGAGAATATTAGCAAATGAGGAAGTTTGTTGGGAATTTGGCTTTGCATTGTCGGTCTAGTCGGGGTGAACATGTTTAGAGGTGCAAGTAGAATCAGGGGCGGAGTGTGAATATTGAAGCAAAGGGGAAGCATTACTAGGTGAAATTGGCAAAGCCATAAGTGCATTTTGGTCAAGGTGGACATCTTTATAATATGGGTCATGTGCTATCTTGTATTCCAAGGCTGAAAGAACATGGGCTCTATTGACAATGTAATCATAGGATTGTTGGTTGAAGATTTTTCGAGTGACAATTAAAATGTCCAAGTCTTTAATAAGGTGAGGTAGAAATTGGAGGATGGTTGAAAAATGTCTTGTGGAAATCTTATTGTATGGCCACTATATTTGTATTGTCCACCACGGGCATGGATTACTTGCAAATAGGGTTGGCACGTGAAATGAACATTCCTTCAACTTGTGTAAGGATGGATAGAACAAGTGATTGTTTACCGGGGTCCATGTTGTTCCAGAGGGAGTATCAATGGCCACTATTTTTAGAAGAACATCTAGAACATGTTTGGAGTCCATTGAACAAGTGTAAGTGAAGGCTATGATAGGATTCTTTGCATATTGAGCATACATGGATGGATGGTAGCTTATCTAGCCTCAAGCGAAAGTGGCATTGTTCTTGATATATGGTATTGTCACTAAAGCAAAGGGTTAGTGAGTTGGGTGGAGGGATGTTGTTTGGTTGTTTATGGAAGAGATCATTTGAGAAGTGGAAGGGTAATGTGATGATGGTCGATGGTCAACATGAACATGTGAACTGGTAGTTGTGGTTTGAATGGAGGGAAATAATATTGGTTGGTCTTGTTATGGAAAATCATGGGCAATAACAAAAAGATGGGTGCTTCAGGAGTTGGAGCAAGAATGTGAGACTCTACCATATGGGTGGTGAGGGCTTTTTTTTGTATGGTAAAGATGTCGCCTGTGTGAATTTATGCAGTCTTTGCTAGCCAAATGGTAGGCACATGCACATTTGTTTTTAGTAGGAGGAGACATATCCAATTGGAGGTAATGAATGAAGGCACCTGAATGTGAAAAATTAATAAGAGGGATGTCATATGTAAGACATGTAAAAAAAAGGGGGGAATAAAGAAGGGTAAGATTGAAAACGAGCATGAACAAACATATTGTGGAAACACATTAAAAGTGTTTTTTTTTGCAAGGTACGTAAAATCAGTGAAGCATTCAAAGCATGGCAAGTGTTTGTAGGAAAAATGCTAATAATAAGTGTGTGTATTTGCAAAGAACGTATAAATGGCTATCATAGGTAGATAAATGCATTAAAGAGATTGCATGTAAATAAAATGAAGTAAGCAATGTAATACAAGTTAATTTGAAAGATTGTTAGGGAAATTGTAATTGAATGTATTAAACAATTCATTTTATTCTTTAGCTCCTTTAAAGAAAGGCATATATTTGTGAATAATAGTAAATTTTAAGAGTTATCATGTTTATATAAATTTGTTATACCTCAAATTGCCACACCATGTGTAAGTGAGAGTCTACATGTTTTACCACCATGGAAAACATGATGTTTATGCCTCCTAAGGGTGTTAGGACCCTTGATTCTAATGTTGGTCCCTTCCCTAGTCACACTTGGAAGCAAATAATTCTCTACCACAAAATTTTACAGAGATAAATGGAAGAAGGAAAACATGGAAATTGATTTATTTGTTTGGACAACACATGCTACCATTGAATAAAAGTATTTGGAAGGAAAGTATTGCTAAAAAATAATATTGCAGAGTAGAAAAAGAATATTGGAAGATAAATGCAGTTAAGGGAAATGCAGGTAAAGCAAAGGGAAATTTATGCATTGCAGTAAGATGACAACGAAAAATAAAGCATGGAAATGAACAATAGCTTGTAACAAAAGTTCAAGATCAAACTAAAGCAAACAAAACGTATAAAAGAGTAGAGGCAAATCTAAACATTGTAGCTATAGTAATTTGAAGTTGAATATGTTTGTTTTCCTGTATGGCAAAACTTTATAGGAAAAACTATAAGTGAAATATTACAAAAAAAGGGAATACAATGTTTGTAAATCCCTATATGCGTGGCACATTTTGGTAATTTCATGTAGAAGTAAATTGTTTCCAGTTGCAAATTCAAGATGTTCGAAGTGCATGATGATGAACTTCAATTGAGGCTTGTCCTTAAAAGTATCCATTTTAATGGAAAGTGTGATTAGAAGCTGCGTGCATTCAATCTTGGAAAATATTTCTTTGATGGAGGAAGGATCATGAGAAAGCAAGTGTAGATCCTTTGCAGCGATATTGAGGAGTTCAATGGACGCATCTTCAAACGTGACAACAATGTCAAGAGAGGCAGTGTGGTCCTAATTGTGAGTTTAAGCAAATACCTGTAGTCACAATCAGACATATCAACCTCACATTTGGGACAATGCTAACCATTGGTATAATTTTTTTTGAGTTTTTTCATGCATTGTTTTCCATCGACAAGCAAATGGCAGGAAAGGTAGTAGAAGCCGTCAGGAACAATCTGTTTTATGGTAGCCTTTACAAAAACCCATTCAACTCTTTCAAAGGGTTGGATGTTTGTAACTTCAAGAAGCGTTCTTTTATTTCTCATTTGTTTAGGAACATTTGTATACCATGTAGTCAAGGATGGGGATGAAGTGTGGAAGCCTTCTTTTTCAAACCATTGTGCGAGCATGTACTTTTCAGGTATATTTGGGTTTATAAGAACAACATATTTGGAAGTAGTCCCAATAGTCTTACCATTAAAATCGACTACAAGACATCCCTTTATTGCAAGCACATGGTGGGCATTTACAGAGAAAAAGTTAGCCAAGTCCTTTCCTTCTACTTGACAATGTTCTCCCCACAAAGTAACGTCCATGCTATAGCCTGACATGTCCTTTATATGGATTGTTTTATTGATAGTTTTAGACCCAAATTTCCTATGTATAGGGGCGGTAGGGGATGTGTTTGTAGCAACACCAATAATGTCAACAATGGAGCCGATGGTGGAGGATTTGATTTCTGTGATTGTTTTAAAGTTGAATTGCATCTGGGGAAGCAGAATGTTCTCTAGTGAGAAATGTTGAACAATGGAATTTGGTTGTAAGAAGATATCCCAATCATTTTTCAAATGGCTATACATCTTGTTTGTTGGTTTGATAGTGCCTTTGGAAATGAGGTAGACATGGCCAAGGAAGAGTTGACCATAAAAAAACATCTGCATAATCATTAAAGTAAGTGATGTGTATTTCATCCTCGTCCATGTCAACAAAGTCAAAGCCAAACTCCTTCCTAGGGCATTTTTGGTTGTTGAAGTGGATAAGGGTAAATTTTTCCTGAACACATCCCATTATGGACTAGTTATATTTTTTTTTTTTTTTTTTTTTGACCAAAACATAGGGGAAGATTATATTGGGGCCTGCAAAATAGCTGCAGAATGCTTTAACAAAAATTCTGACCCGGCATTTTGAGAAGGGATCACTATTCCTCGGGTAGAATGCATCCAAAGTTGCCCAACGGCTTGATTACAGGAGTACAAGCTAACATCTATATAGCAGATGAGTAATACACGGAGATGACGGTCCATAAGGAAAGAAAGATAGAGAGACAGGAGATAGAGCAGGATAATATTCGAAGCCCAACAGAATAGATATCATTTCTCCAATTTTTTGATTAGCTTGAAGACTGCCCGTTCCAGTGCACTGATTCGATTTCCAAAGTCCCCATGTACATTGGCTGCATCTTTGAAACTCACATGGACATCCTCTTTGAGTTCCTCTAGAGCGGACGAGTGGTCTTCTTTAATCTTTTTGAGATCATCACTTAACGTCTTCCATTTCTGGTCTTCAGACACCCTGGTCTCCTGCAGGCTCCGATCCTGATTGTCAGATTAGCGTTTGAGTCTGTCTATAGCATGTTCCATAGATTCCAATCTTTCCTCAACAGTCGGACCCGAAAGAGATGAAGAGCCCAACGAAGCCATTGCTCCTTTTTCCTGGAGACTATCGACAGTGCTAACACGCTGCTCAGCGTAGTTCATCCACTGAATACTCCCCAGAATGCCACTCACCTCCACAAACTCCAAAGCATTACAGGTGTAGACTAAAGGCTCGTGTTTTAAATAGAATAACCATCTCGGATGAGGGTCACGGGCTTCAGGAAGTTCAAAAGATTTGTGCAGAGATATTGTTCCATATCCGTCAGAAAGAGATTCGTCATGGTACCTTTGAACCCTGCCAAGTGATTTTGCTTGCCTTGTGCAGGTCGGGATGCCGCTACCATTAGGGGACGTCACATCTGGAGACATAGCCATCGATTTGTAAAGATCCTCTGCTCAGGAGGCAGGCCTTGTTGGCTTCACCATCAGCCAAGGCATTCAGCCGACGCAAAACATGGAAAAATTTTATGGACTCGAATCTTGTTGTGAGCCTCTGAATTTTTTTGTACATTAATCCCAAATTGAGTTGGGATGGCGGATTCCTCTTTATCAATGATTGGATTAGAAGTCTGGAGTCACCAAAAACCACTATCTTTGTGAGTCCTTTGGATTGGGCAATTCGGAGTCCTTGCCACAGCCCACAGAATTCAGCCGTGTTGTTGGATTCTATGCCAATTCCCTAGGCATAATTACATACCATAGTTCCATCAGGAGAGAAAATTACTCCTCCCCCTCCGGCCAATCCTGGATTGCCCTTAGTTGCCCCATCGAAGAAGAGGCATATTATGGACTAGTTATAGTTGTAGGGGCTCAATGCATTAATAGGAATCGCGGTTGAAACAATGGATGAAGAAGGACTTTAAAGAAGCATGCATTGTTTCTTGTGAGGCGGTTCTTGTGTTGAAGAAGATGGGACGGTCGTTTCAAAAACAGGAGGGCGGGAGAGGATGGCCAACCAATGCCGCAGAAGATTCAACAACTTTAAAGTCTTGTAGTATGATAGACTTGCGATAGGAAAAATGAAATAAGAAAGCGAAAAAATAATGGTTTGTATGCAATGGAAAAGTATTTACAAAATAGTAGAAGAAGAACAATGAAGTTTACATGCATTGGCCAAGAGATGCACATGTCCGTGTCTTCAAGTGTATAATGGAGTCTTGTTGAAGTGTTCTTGAAGCAATGAGGGCATTGAACTTTGTCGGAAGCATGGTGTGGTGCATGTGCGTCACATCAGAGATTGTTGCATGAAAGCGCACGACGGAGCTGCAGATAGATCTGATTTGCTCAACACCAACAATTTGGAAGAATAGTTCCATGTCAGAGGCCAACACAAGCAACAATTCAATGGCATGTTTAGTTAGAGGCGTGGCCATTTTTATTTGACGCAATATGAAAAGGCCTACGGGTGCAAGGGTAGAGTTAAGAAAAAGGGGGAACACATGTAAACAATTACAAACTAAAGTAAAGAGAAGTATTTAAAAGAAAACATCGGAAGACAACTACTAATTAAAATGTGAACATAGAGGAAAGCGAAAGATGAAAAAAACAATAATTCAACAACATGAAAGGAAGCAAAAGGAATGAGAAGTGTGCATGGAAGGTGAATACAACTAGCAAGAAACCACGGGCAACCAACACTGTATGCCCAAAACCACTTACATCCTTACTCAGTCCCGAGTTAAGGTTAACCCTAATAGGATCTACACGGCCCCGCTTTCTCTTCTCTTGGCCATTTTTCATTCCTCAGCTTGCTTAATCTTTCTAGTTATGAGCCAGATTCTCACAACTTTCTAGGTATGAGCCGGATTTTCACGTGATATGCTGTGGCGATCCAGAGTAAGCATGCCAAAAGGATCTCTAGGATGCAGAGGTTGGGGTTAGGGTTTTGACATAAACCTATATTCTTTTTTTTTTTTTTTTTCGTTTGTCTAAGATTGATGTTTTCATTTCTGCACGATTAAGAGTGCAGGGTTTCCTCTATTTTGTTATTATTGATGTAGATATTACCCATTTTCAACGACAAGGGACGAAGAGTTGTTTCCGTGTGTGCTAAGGTATATGATTGTTGTGACATAGATATATAAGTAGTATTTTAGTGGTAATTTAAGATTAAAAATGGATTAATGAAAATTTATAATTAATTTTTTTAGAGTAGTTTTGTATACATGCGAAGGTAGTTATATTGTAATTACTTTGTGATCTATTTTAGTTGACTTCTAATTAATTTGTAATGTGTAATTTTTTATCGATAATTTCATAAAGCTTTTTAAGAAATTACATATTAAATAAAATATTGTAAAAAATAAAATTAAAAAACATTTTTCAAATTTCTCAAATTTAAATTTCTATTTTTCAATTGAACTAAAATCATGATATGACCATTTTTATTTACTTTTAAATATAACTATCAAAATTAAAAAACAATTAAAAAAACAAAAAATTAACACTTATCTTCCAATCATATCCTGTCTCTTCAATTTAATATGCATTAATGAAACCAATACAATATCATGTCCCAATTACAATATCATATCATGCACACTATCATATAATCTTAAACACATATATCCTGTTGTTAAATAGCTACCTCTCCTTTATTTTTCTGAGGTAAATAATGTCATGCTTGCGCACGGATGTGACTGATATAATTACAATGGTTCTCGCATTTATTTTCTTCACGGTCTTGGCTTTATGTTTTTTATTTTTTCTTTACACAATGAAAATAACATACTATTAATTAAGTAAATAGTATCAACGGATACATTAATTGAGGAGAAAAGTCCTAAACTCCCTGGCCGAAAATATTGCCAACCAAGTCATCAAAGTTCGACTAAGTCCTCCACAAACCAAATAGAACCAACAAGCATCAGCCCATCCGTCGTAGGCGAAACAATGGGTAGGTAAAACAATAGAACCAAAAAATAACCCAGCCCATCCGCTTGAAGCGAAACAATGGGCATAGAGCACGAAGAGTACCAACAATAGTATCAAAGGTATCAAACCCATCCGTCGTGGCGAAACAATGGGTATCTCGAACCATATAGAAAAAACAATAAAGCAAACCATATCATATAGATATATTCTGAAACTAACAGATAGTCGAATAGTAATAGCGACCCACATCAGTAGAGAGCCAATACAACAGGAGCCAAAAAGTGAGGGCCATTCACCAACCAACCAGGAGTTGATCAATAAAATGGATCTAGAAACCTGCAAATCAAATGTTAATCATTAACCACTGAAAAACCGGAGCTAGAAAATGTTTTCCAAACTGCTCGCCGAAACCATCACCGCCATAGACCAGTCCTCCCAAAAAATGGATCCCGGAGTAGAAAGGAGAGCGCGTTTGGAAAGGTCGTCGACCAACTGGTTGGAGGATCTAGGGATGTGGAGGAAAGTATCAACCTCAACCCTGTTGATAAGGGAACGAGTCTCGTTCAGCCACTGTAGAAGCATAAGAACCATGATACGGCTAGAACCATTGGGCCATGAAATAATCGTCTTAGAGTCCCCCCAAATGCGGAGATGATGGCAATTCATGTGAATGGCAAACCGAAGCAACATCCAAAGAGCCAATAGTTCGCTGCGAGTGTTGGTGCCAGGCGACAAGTGCATCCATATTTTGTAATAGTGGTTCGCAGAGATGTATAATACTGCCCCAACACCGCACAAGGTACCTCCCGATTGGGAAGCACCATCGAAAAAACCACATGGGTAAGTGAGCACAATTGGCAGAGGCACACCGGTAATGGACTTATGTTTTTAATTAACATCAATATCAATGAATATGTATTAAGCACACAAATCATAACAAAGGGTCAAATATCTTTAAAAAAATTATATTTATTTATTTATTTGAAATATTTTTTTTACTAGAAATTAAATATTGTTATCATATTGATATAATTTCAATAACAACAAGAGCTACGAGGTGGCAATTGCCTTTGCTTTCAGATAACAACTATTGCTATAGTATAATACGTTTGCCACAAAATTGTAATAAAAAAAATTCTTTTTCTACAAAATTGCTTAGCCATCCAATCGATATTAAATGTTTTGACGAAACAAAGATAGTTGAAAAAGATGCAAAAAGTGTCAATCAAATCCATAAAAAAACTACAACAAGATGCAATATAGCCCCTATATACTCAACGTAACCTAATTCCTGCTTGCTATTGCGGGAATCACCAGCTCAGCCAGGATTTTATGGACAACTTTTATATTGAAGGACATAGGTGTTAGTCTCCTTCGAAGAAGTGGTGGGCATAAGACCAGCCTCTACCAAGGCCATGACCAACCCTAAAATCCTATGTACATGCTTATCACTATTACAGGACTCGAATGCTCATTGTTTACAATTGTGTATTACTATTAGTTCATGGTTATTTGTATCAATTCCTAAATTATATATTATTATATTCATCTTTTAAATAGAAATACTTTAATTTTTATTAATAATTAACAAAGGGGTCTATTAAATATTCTCATATTAAAAAGGTAGAATGACATAGGAATAGTATCTAGTTAAATCACAAATATTACTCATGTAACTATATATTGATTGATCGCTAATGCTCAAGTTCCTATCGATCATTAATTCAATTCGAACAACATATAATTCTTTGATGACTTCAGTGGGCAAAGGTCACCTTCACTAACATGGAGAAGCTTGTGAATTGATTCCAAATTACATAATATATATATCTAGTATGAGATTGTATTCCTTTATGCAAAAACCTTCGCTATTCCTACATGCAAATTTAGGAGTTTATAATACTAGAGATGTGTGTATAAGCATGATTAATGTTGAGGATTACCTAGTGGACATAGCATTTGCTTCGAAAATAGATAATTTAAATTGCTTCCATGTTCTTTTTTTTATATTCTTGATAATGTTATTCATGTTATTCATCGATTTCTTCTCAGATTGATGTACATGCAAACCAAAGCTTTCCATAGGGGAGAGAGTTCTATAGTTGAACGGGAACCGGTAGTGGTGATAGAACCGATGACTGTTACAACCCAAAAAGTGATCAAGAAAGTGCCAACTGTCAAACACATATAATTATATAAATAAGTAAAAAGTTTCCTATTTGAGTTCATTAAGTGTCATTCTGTACAGTAGGCCCACAGCTGTCAACTATAGGACAAAAGGTTGACAACTGAGCAGTCTTGACAAAACCAAAATCAAATCCATCATGTCCCTTCCAAATCCCAACATGCACTGACACAAACATCTAATTGGACCTCATCACTCCCCAGCCAGCCCAATCTACAAGGACGGATTTCCCATCACATGGAGCCCATCGAACAAGCTTCAGAGTACACCCAGACCAGCATCGAGAATCACTTAACCACCAGTGCATCCCACCTGCACATCTATCAACTGTCACCTGCATAATAAATGGAGAATGAGTGTCAGCTCCAGGTGCATTGCTGTTCAACAAAGTAGCCCAATCAATGCAATTAATGCTGCCAACTCCATTAAAATCATCAAATCAACTAGAAAACCAAACAGATTCATCAAATCAACCAGAAAACCAAACAGAAGCATATGTCCATAGGCATTTTGAAGAGCACATGGATCAACAAAGCCCCATTGATGGCCATTGGATCGAGGCCAACTCAATCTTGGGCCACTCATCCAACTCCAGCCAGTTGCAATCCATGCCTTCTCAAACTTGCCAATCAAATCAAACACCAAAATGCTATAAAGACACTACAACCTTAAAACAAACTTCATTTTTTCTGCTATTCAAATTCCCAGACCTTGTTAAAATCACCTCTATTTCCAAGCATCAAATTTCAGAGTCCAGGCATTGCATTCAAGCAAAACACAGTTGCAGAGTTAATTCAAGACAACATTCAGAGTTCAGGTATTGCATTCAAGATAAACTTGTCTTTCAATAATGTTTTCAAGTAGCCAGACTATATCTAGTTTTATGCAAGAACCTGCATTGAACATGTAAATCACGTCAAGAGATCCTTTGGAATACTCCAGATCCCAGGGTCGTTTTAACACTTTGTTTCAACACAGCTATTATAATATTCCAGATCCCTATGAATTTACACAGCTAGTTCCTTTTGAATACTCCAGATCCTAGGGTCGTTTTAACACTTTGTTTCAACACAGCTATTATAATATTCCAGATCCCTGTGAATTTACACAGCTAGTTCTATCTCCGTAGGTGGGAGCAATGTTATGGTATTTGGTTTTTAATGGAGCACTGTTATGGTTTTTGGTTTTAATGCAGTCATGGCAAGAGTCAGCACTACTCGTGCAAGGAGGTCAAGTAGGAGACTCAACAGGGGTGCCCAGCTACGATGCACCTCGTCCGATGAGGACATAGCACATGATGCTGATAATAACAATGCACACAGAGATGATGAAGAGGCAAATGATGCAGAGCGTAGTGGTGTTATTCCATCATCAACCACAGTTGAAGAGGCAAATGATGCAGATCCTCGAGGTGTTATTCCACCATCAACCACAGTTGAAGAGGCAAATGATGCAGATCATGGAGGTGTTATTCCACAATCAACCACATTTCAAGGTGCAACTGCCAGTAAGAAGATTAGTGCCATCAGAGGATGGACACAAGAAGACATGAAGGCTACCATAGATGATATAGAGTTCAATGGTTTTTCTATCAGAGCAACTGCTAAAAAACATGGGATTCCACCAACATCAATCCATTACTGGATAAATGGCCTGACCCATACCAAGGGAAAATGACCTCTTACAGTGTTGAGTGCAGAAGAGGAAGAAGAAGTTGTGGTTTGGTGTGAAGAGATGGCTCAACTAGGCCATGGTCTGGAGTTGGTTCAACTCAAATCCACTGTTGCACAAATCTGTCAAGGGAGGCCAAACCCCTTCAAAGATGGATTTCCAGGAAAATCATGGTGGAGAGGATTTAAACAAAGGCATCTAGAACTTGTGTTACGCACAGCAGAGGGGCTTGACAGGGATAGGGCTTTCAATTTGCGCCCTACAGTTGTGACCAAGTTCTATCAGACACTCTCTGATGCATATGAGAAACACTCATACAGAGGAGACCATATATGGAACTGTGACGAGACTGGATTGCAGGCAGGGAGGAATTGTGGCATGCGGGTAATTGCCAAGAGAGGGAGCAGGAATGTGCCCAAAATTCTGCCAAAAAGTAGGGAGTGGATAACTATTCTTTGTTGTGTCAACGCAGTTGGAGCATCAATTCCAGGTTTTTATCTGTTCAAGGGAAAGAATCAACTCAAAAATTACATTAAAAACTGTGAACCTGGCGCATGCATGGCTGCACACCCCCATGCTTGGATGACAAAAGAACTGTTCTTGAGTTGGCTTTGCCACTTTGCTTCCTCTGTCCTTGGTGGTGTTTCACCTGAAAACAGACACCTTTTGATTTTTGATGGCCATGGCAGCCACGTTGCTATACAAACCATTGAGGAGGCAAACAGGCTAGGCATTGATCTGTTGACACTGCCTGCACATACCACCCACAGGCTGCAACCTCTAGATGTGAGTGTGTTTGGGCCTTTCAAGTGTTACTTCAGGTCTGAGAGAGCGTCCTGGATGGCAAAGAACCCGGGGGTAGAGGTGAAGAGGTTTGAATTAGCAGAACTTGCAAGCAAAGCTTTTGCTAGGGCACTCCAGCATCAAATATCAAGGCTGGTTTTAGGCGGACAGGAATATGGCCTTTCAATTCTGATGCTCTTCAACATGACACGGGATGTAGTCAGGCTTTTGATGTTCAGGGGAGAGAGGATGCAGATGCTGCAGATAACATCATATCACTCTCTCAAGGTCATTGCCAACCACTGGATGACGACAATGAACACGTAAGTGAAAGTCAGTATGGCACCGAACCTGTTGGGGAGAATATAGAAGCTGTTGGAAGGACAGAAATAGATTTAGATGGCCAAGGGATTGTTCATAACAACGTTGCCGATTTGAGTGTGAATGGAGGTGACCAAGCAATGGTAAACAACAGCGAGGAGTTGACATTTCCAAGCCAGCCAGAACAACCCGAGTGGTTGGCAGAGGCGATGACAAATATGAACAGACACATTGTCACCCCCACCAACGATGAAAGCCTTAACCTGCCTTCGATGCCAGCAGTCCTTAACAATGAAGCTGTACATTATTATGTGCCACTTGGGGGTGGTGGAGATGAGATTGAACAAAATGAAGATACAATGGACCAAGAAAATGATGATGAGGCACTCCCACCAAATGAGCCACTACTTGGCCAGTTCCTTAAGTTGCCAGTGGAGAAAGTTGCAACTCATCTATCTAATCCCACTGCTGAGCATCTTAGATTAAGCAGGAGCTCGCAAATACTAACATCAGAGGACTACATCACCCTACTGATTGAGGCTGAGCACAAGAAAAAGGAGATACAGGATTTAAAAGAGAAGAAGAAGGCCCTGGCAAAGGAGAAGAAGGAAGCAAAGATTGTTGCAGCAGAAAATCGAAGGAAGGAAAGGCTTGTAAGAGTGAAACAAAGGGAGGAAAGAGAGTGACGGAAACAATTGGCAAGGGAGGAAAGGGAGCAAAGAAAGGAAAATCAGAGGAATCCAAATGGTCTGGAGAGGATAGAGGTGGTTGACAACCCATTGGATCAGTTTTCAGAGAACAGAAGATTATTCCAGGACCTTATTAACATACAGATACCCCAATACCACCAGGCAGGGGGGAATACTGTGTATGCCTTCCAAACTCCAGTGAACCCAGGGCAATTAGGCTCAAGTCATAACTATGGTTACTTAATTCCTCCTTGGCTACAAGGATCAACCTGGCCCGCACCAAATGTTTGCAGCTCAACACAACCAGGTCATGCATCAGTATCTAACCCAACTAGTTTGGATAATGAAGGCAGTCAACCTCCTCGCACATAGGGTTTTTTGTTTGGCGAATGATAGATGTTTTGTGTTTGGCATACACATATGAAAGGAAGATTTTGTTGCTGGGGGGAATTTTTGGTGGTTTCTTAAGTTTTTGTTTGATTCCAATCTGACAGTGGATATATGTTAGGCATAACCACAGTAAATGTATAAAGTCCCAACCCACCATGGACCAACCATATGTATAAATCTCGAATTGCTACTATGTTGAACAAGAATATGCCCTTTATGTCAAGTATTGTTTTCTTCATGTCTCTGTCTATTTACTGGACTACATTCCTTACTAAAACTGATTGCTATATTTATTGGTTGGCAAACTAATTTGAATGTTAAACTAAATTGGATGGTAGACCAACCTGATTGAACATTTAAATTGAATGCAAGTTTTTTCTGAATGCAATACTGACTTGAATGCAAATCGACTTGAACTGGATTGATAGTAAGCATTGCAAACAATCACCGAGCACACAGTTAAAGATTACTTAGGTTAGAGCACACAGCAAGAATGAAAGCAGGTGGGACAAACACATATGAGAACCAAAATTCTAGAAAAATACAAAATGAGGGCTAACTGTAGATGGGACAAACACATATGCATGTCCAGCATGAATGGTTGTTAATTTCTTAAAAGGTTTCATGCCTCCAAACCCGAATTGCAAATTCATACAATGACTGAAACAATCAATGAACCATAGCAAACCCTAATTTGTTATAAGGTTTCATGCCTTCAATTCACAGTCCAAATTATTCATCTAATTGGCATGCCCAAATTATTCATCTCAAGCATGCATCAATCCTATAATCAACTCCAATAAGAAATTAACAACCATTCCTTAAGAATTCAAGCAATCACTGAAAGCAATATAATCACTGAAGGGTTTAATGGAGCACGGTTATGGTGTTTTTTTATGTCAGAATTTCCCGTAACCTTCATACCATTAAAGCATATCTGAATTTTCCATAACCATGAAACCTTCTCTCAATTTTAAAATATACTAAGTTATCAACCAATGAAACAATGAAACCATATCAAACCCTAATCTTATAATGAACTCCATTAACAAATTAAAAACCATTCATTGCGAATTCATACAATCACTGAAACAGTCACTGATCCATAGCAAACCCTACTTAGCATGAATGGTTGTTAATTTCTTAAAAGGTTTCATGCCTCCAAACCCTAATTGCAAATTCATACAATCACTGAAACAATCAATGAACCATAGTAAACCCTAATTTGTTAAAAGGTTTCATGCCTTCAATTCACAGTCCAACTTATTCATCTAATTCGCATGCCCAAATTATTCATCTCAAGCATGCATCAATCCTATAATCAACTCCAATAAGAAATTAACAACCATTCCTTCAAAATTCAAGCAATCACTGAAAGCAATATAATCAATGAAGGGTTTAATGGAGCACTGTTATGGTGTTTTTTTTTATGTCAGAATTTCCCGCATCCTTCAAACCCTAATCCTATAATCAACTCCATTAACAAATTAACAACCATTCATTGCTAATTCATACAATCATTAATAATAAATTTCGACCCTAACAGTGTGCCATTAATAATCAATTTCGACCATAACAATGCTCCATTAAAAACCAAAAACCATAACAGTGCTCCACTAAAAACCAAATACCATTACAGTGCTCCATTAAAAACCAAATACCATAACAGTGCTCCATTAAAAACCAAAGACCATTACAGTGTTCCATTAAAAACCAAACACCGTAACAGTGCTCCGTTAAAAACCAAAAACCATTACAGTGCTCCATTAAAAACCAAATGCCATAACAGTGCTCCATTAAAAACCAAATACCATTACAGTGTTCCATTAAATACCAAACACCCTAATAGTGCTCCATTAAAAACCAAATACCCTAACAGTGCTCCATTAAAAACCAAATACCCTAACAGTGCTCCATTAAAAACCACATACCCTAACAGTGCTCCATTAAAAACCAAATACCCTAACAGTGCTCCATTAAAAACCACATACCCTAACAGTGCTCCATTAAAAACCAAAAACCCTAACAGTGCTCCATTAAAAACCAAAAACCATTACAGTGCTCCATTAAAAACCAAATACCCTAACAGTGCTCCATTAAAAACCAAAAACCATTACGGTGCTCCATTAAAAACCAGATACCCTAACAGTGCTCCATTAAAAACCAAAAACCATTACGGTGCTCCATTAAAAACCACATACCCTAATAGTGCTCCATTAAAAACCAAATACCTTAACAGTGCTCCATGAAAAACCAGAAACCATTACAGTGCTCCATTAAAAACCAAATACCATAACAGTGCTCCATTAAAAACCAAAAACCATTACAGTGCTCCATTAAAAACCAAAAAAGCTAACAGTGCTCCATTAAAAACCAAAAACCATTACGGTGCTCCATTAAATACCAAATACCCTAACAGTGCTCCATTAAAAACCAAAAACCATTACGGTGCTCCATTAAAAACCACATACCCTAACAGTGCTCCATTAAAAACCAAAAACCATTACGGTGCTCCATTAAAAACCACATACCCTAACAGTGCTCCATTAAAAACCAAAAACCATTATAGTGCTCCATTAA
This sequence comes from Larix kaempferi, assembly GCA_027924585.1. Classification (NCBI taxonomy): domain Eukaryota; kingdom Viridiplantae; phylum Streptophyta; class Pinopsida; order Pinales; family Pinaceae; genus Larix; species Larix kaempferi. Next base: position 15,768,317 of record BSBM01001346.1, read on the forward strand.
AAACCAAATACCATAATAGTGCTCCATTAAAAACCAACAACCATTACAGTGCTCCATTAAAAACCAAAAACCATTACAGTGCTCCATTAAAAACCAAATACCATAACAGTGCTCCATTAAAAACCAAAAAACAATTTCCTACGACGTCGTTTGAACAGGAAACCGCACCCAAACAAACCGAACACAAACAGAGAAGGCAAGCAAATCACACCGAGAGAGTGGTTGTGTTGAAAAACACAATGCAAGCGAAGCCAGTAGGATCGAAATCCTACCACGTTTGTTGAATAGGTGGCCACCGCCGAGCACGAACCAGGAGCGGAGCAGGTACCAGGAGTCGAGGACGAACCAGGAGCCGACGACGAAGCAGAAACATGAACACCAGGAGCCGAGGATGAACCAGGAGCAGCCCGCAAACAAGCAGGAACAGGGCCGAACCACCGGGGAAACCAAGCCACAGACCACGAACACAACAACAACACCAGACCAGTTATCCAACGCACGACGACGACCATGGAACAGGGCCACTCCACCACGAGCTTCGAGCCAGTTACCAAAACCAAACATCTGTGCTCAAACAACAACGACCTTCGCGCGAACAACAAACCGGGGCGGATCACCACACAGTCACATTTCTTCCAAGCAGCGGCCTCATCGAACATCAGTAGGAGGCGGGAGCGGAGCAGCAGCGGAGCCATGGCGGATAGCTTCCGGGGTGGCCGAACGCTCACCTTCCAGCCCCGAGCAAGAATGAACGGGCAACGGGAGCGACTGCCGGGAAAGGGCCAGCTGGCACGCGTCCCGAGGTGCCATAAAGCGCATTAAAGCGCTAGCTACCCGGGACGACGTGGAGCAGCCACCTGTAGTGGTCCGGCCCTCGACGGGTGGCATCTCGGGTGGCCAAAGTGGGGGTGGACCACTTCTGGCCTCCCTCCCCTATGTAGAGCTTGATCATCCCCCACTAACAACACAATAAAGTGAACCCAATTTCTCAGCCTTCAAGCTCCCATCACTGTTTAAATTCGAAATGTAAAGACAATTGACTCCAGACTGGTGAGCACAATAAAACACGAGTGAAGGATGAACCCTTCGAATTTCAGCGTGCATCGTTGCCATGGGTATCATTAATTCATTACTGCCTCCAGTATCTAGATTGATTGAAGGTCCTGAGAGACCGTTCAAAAAATTATTTTTGGACTCCCTATCCTATTGAAATTCAATTCGCCTGGTAGGTTTGTCCTCTTGCTCCTTTGAAAATTTATTTTCGCTGCCATTAAAACCAATATTCAAGATGGTTTCTTCTCCAACACTATGCAAAGGCGTTGTGCCTGATGGTGAGAACCTGATTTATGAATAGTCGCTTATGGAAGCCCCCCTTGCTTTCCTCTTCCTGTGCATGGCCGTCTAAGCGTATAGGTCGGGTAATTAATAGTGAGGAAAATGTTTTCCTACCTTTAAATTTGACAAGACCAAGCGATAATAGAGGAAGCTTCATAAATGTTTAACAAATGAAATCAGGACAATGCAAATACAATTAGCATATAAGGGTGCCTTCCTCGTTGGAATGCGGCAGACCAAGAATAACTGAAATGGCAATTTGGACTGCAGAGGCAATTAAGATTGTTGAAATTATATAATTGTGAAAATAACAATTTCCCGAACAAATTTGACTGATTTCTATGAAAATTTTGTGGAAAAGCAAGGCGTTTTAGTTGTATAAATGCAATAAGCCAAATGCAGACCATACCTTGGATTGGGTGCCTAGCATTACATCATCACGCAGTTAGGTGCTGGGCAACAATGCCGGAGGATTACATCATCATGTGCAGCTAATAACATTTCAAATAAATAAATTATATTAAAATTATGTTTAGTAAAAAAATTGTTTTATAAACTTTAACTATGCAAAATTAAAAAAATTACAAATGAACTAATAGCACTGCGCAAATACTCTATAGGACTCCGCGGGGACATAATAATATAACTAGTAATTGCCCAAAAAATGTGCAATAATACGCCGATAGGTTGTTGTTGGAGGGTGAAATGGCTGAAAAATGAAACTAAAATCGAATGTGGTTGTTTCAGGAATGTTAATAACTTTCATGTCAACTAATCATATACTTGTCCAATAAGCAACCTCCAACCAAGTTGTTGGAAACACTCAATTAAGTCTACTTAGTCCACTTTGCAACACATATGGCTTCTTCCAAGACCTTCTCCAATTACTTCATGTCTACATAGTAAAAACAAAACTTTTCCATAAGGTAACTTGTTCTTCACAAGGTAACCAAAAGGATCTTAATTTAGAAAACCACCAAAAAGATATTCCAAAAGACGCTTATACTATGCCCACATGATGACCCTCTCAAAAGTTTCCTTCGCTCATATGATGAACAATAATGTTTTAAAAGATCTTCCTTAACAAGACCCTTTTTACCTCAAAAGCGCCTAGGCTCAATCACTTTAAAAAAGGTTCATAGAGCTGCACCAAGCAACATCATAAGTCCACCATCTTGAACTTCCAAAGAGCTCCTTCGAAGTTATGAATAAGAAAAGAAAAGCAATATGTATTAAGGGGGACAACCTATAAAGTGTCATGTTAATTGTCGAACTCACAAACTCCAAAAAGGAAAAATGCATCATATCCTCCACCTACAAGCCAAAAGTGACACTATCTCATAATCTCAAAGAGAAGGGGATGGTCCGACGTGATAAAGTCAAACGAATGGCACCGCTAACCAGAAAGTATTGCTTGGGAAAAAGACAAGATTAATACTTACCATGTTTTGCTTGCAAATTCATCAATGTAAATGATGTTATAGAGTTTCTTTCAAGAAAATTTTTAACATAATGTAACTATGAATAGTATAGTTGAGACATATAGGTGTTCACATTTGTGGAATTGAGGTAGATCTCCAAAAATCCTAGATTTCAGGAGATTCTTCATCATCATTTTTTTTGAGAGTGGATTTTTACTATGGGTTTTGTTGTTAGTATTTTTATATTTATCTATTGACACATCTATGGAGAGTTTCAAATTAAAGTTTGGGTTAGAGACACACATGGATTAGAACGAGTTTAATGTAAGTATGAATAATATAATTTAGAGTATGGAATTTTTTACAAAAAATAGTCATAGTTGACTCTATGAAATTTATTGTCATGTTAATAATATATTTGAGTGGATGGAGTTATGGAATTTATTTCAGTGTTAACATTTTCATGCTTTGCACTAAGATCATAGTTTAGATAGATCTATGCTGATTTTTAATATGGTTTGGAATATCTGCATTTAATTTTAGTTAGACTATTTTCATTTTCTTAATTTCTAATCATTATTACAATTTTTATTTTTATTTTTAATATGATTTGGGATATCTATATTTAATTTGAGTTAACCATTTTCAGTTTTTTAGTCTCCAATAATTATTGCAAGTTAATTTTAATTAAAATATTTGCATTTTCTTAATCTTCAATAATCATTGCAAATTAATTTTCATAAATAAAACTAAGTGTTCTTACACTTATTAAAAGAAATAATTTACAAAAGAATACTTAATAAAAATAATAATTTACAATTGAATGATGAAGGAAATATTATTAAGAAATAATTAACTATTGACAAGAACAATTTATCATGTACAAGTCTTTATATATACCTTCGTCATATGAGTGCCTTTGCCTCAAATATAAAAAATACATAGTAGTTCTTAGATTAAATTATTTTTTTCTTTGGTGATGGACCAACATCATATTTCAACCAATGATTTTTGTAAAAGAAACCTCAATGTTTACTAAATAATATTGAACGATGTGAATACATTGAAGTTTGATTATATGCCTCATGTTTATAAATTGTGGATCAAAGCCTACAATTATTTTAACTTGTTGAAATCATGATTAGTGTTATGGATCACCTAGTTTATATACTTAAGTGAACAAGGTTTATAGGCTTCACAAATTCAGACTGCATAGTTAAAAAAGGGTAATCATTGAGTACAATGTTGTATTTCTGAATCTGATTTGCTATGATGATTTTGAATTTGAATATGGTAAAATTGAATATTTAAGTTGTTAAAATAGGCATTTCCTTCTATAGACATGCAATAAAGGGAAGTGTACAAGATTTACATTTTAGTTATCTTTCTATTTGGGCAATTAGATGAATTCAACCTTCTATAATTATACTATCTAAAACTGAAAACTTATCAATTGATAATAATTCTTTATTTCTGCAAATTTGAAATAGTTTAACCTTCAAATCTAAAATGTCCTGGAAATATCTTTGCCATAAGAAAGTGACAACTCCAAGAATCCTCTAGACATTACAATTTTGTTCCATCATAAATAAATATCTACACAGTAAAAGGCCATGCATCTAAGCATTACACCCTATATATACAACAAGCAGATTCTAAGGAACCACCCTGAAAGTTACTTTGCCTAAAAAAATTAGACTTCCTAAAATCCATTACGAAAAAAATTCAGAAGTATACATCTTACAAATACAAAAATATGTTATATTTTCAAAATTGTAGAAAATCAAAATTAGTGATTATAAGTGCGATTTTGCGATTTTGAGGAAGTTTAGATCTAGGTGGCCTTAGCTTTCTATAGGGAGTGTCAAAGTCTAATGTGTAATGTTGACACAAGAAGTAAAACTTAAATTATATTTGTATATATTGAATAAAAACACATGGAAAAATGATATAGATTACAAATACATAAATACAAAATTCAAAAATAATTAATATTAGAAGTATTTTTTAATAAAACAAAGCAATAAATGAAAATTTGAAAATATAAATTTGTTACTAATTTATAAAACAACAATCCTAAAACATAAATTCAAAATCAAAACATATGTTCTTAAGGATATGGTGGTCCGTTGGTGGGGATAGATTCCATCCATGTGAAAAAATCAAAATAAATGTAACTTAAATATAATCTATAACTAACCCCCCCCCAAAAAAAAAATTCATAATTTAATTCATTAAACAAAAAAATGTATAATTTAATTTAAAATAAAATAAAATATATTTACAATTTAATTAATAATCATTCTCCATTAATATACAAATTATGATTAAAAAGTATTAATCCTTATAAAGTAACCTTTTTATGATGGTTTTGATTGATTTTTAATTAAAAAACAAAATGAAATAAATCTAAAAACATTAAGACAATACATAACTAAATCTTCATTCCTTTAGATTTAATAAAAAAATAAAACGATACATAGGATTATATTGTGAGCTTTGGTACTCGGTGGCTTTCTTTCAACAACGATGAAGATGTAAATCTTGAGCTTCGGTAAGCAGTGGCAGCATGGCAGCAATGACTGGAATCCTAATCTTTTCTATGCAATGGCTTTTCTTTATCAGCTGTAATGCGGTGGCAGCATGGCAGCAACGAATGGAATCCTAAGCTTATCTATGCAATGGATTTTCTTCATTAGCTGTAACGTGGTGGCTTTTCTTCAGCAGCAACAACGACCTGAAATCGTAATCCTCAGTTCAAATTTTTTTTTGAGGGAGTCCAAAGATACCAATGTTTTCATACTTGGCAGCTCAGAGCACCTAAAAACATCTATCTCTCTAAGCTTTATCACCTGTACCAAACCCCGTATGCACTTCAGTTTCACACATCCATGTGCTCGCAAGTTGCAACCCCTCCAAAGATACTTATGTCTCCATATTTGGAAGCTCTTCTAACTCATAACACCCATCAACATTTAGGATTCTAAGCTTTGTAACCTGCGCCAACCCCATATGGTCTTCAGCGTCACACATCCCTGCGCCCACAATTCCTCCATATATACCGGCAACTGCAAATTCCAAATGTTCACTTGTTTCAACCATAAGAAATATCATGATTCCCATCTCAACCATCAGAAATATCGTGATTCCCATTTGCATATCCTTTCGAATTGCTGAGAAACACAAATATTGTACGACAATAATACCTACTGAACACACTTGTAACATTAACAAACAAAAAATTCTATTTATCGGTGGTTCGCCTTGCTTGTGACGCAATGTTTTTAATTCGCTATTGCATACTCGTAAAAATCGGAGGATAATGTCCATCTGCACTTGGGATTGGAAATGGAACTACGAGCTTTGGTTCTTCGGCTGAATAAACAATTGGAACTGGATATTCTTCAGGTGGATCTACGACTGGAATGTTTGCTCAAGAGCCAAACGAGAATGAATACAACACAGTTGAGTCAAGATTGGGCTCCTTTGTGGAATGTTTATCAATTCATTTTGAATCTGTCATCAAATTGGGAAGTCATGCCCAATTCATTGAACCCTTCAACTGGTTTGACTCAAAAATCACACTGAGCGTTCGACCTCTCTATACTATAGTGCCTGTGCTTCTCGAACAGGGGTGCCGGGTGTGGATCAAGGCAGAGGGAGCGGACTGCGGATGCAGAAAGTAAACTTCTTGAACACGCAACCGTGGCAAAAGAAGACTTCCTCAACACGCAGAGTTATAGGACAGAGGGCGGGAACAGACGCAGACGGGCGAGTCATAACTTCAACAACTTCCTGACAAACACGACGCACGTGTCAAAAGTTTATTGGAAAGAAAGAGGATGATACGTGGCATATATCGGTTGGAGGGAAGGACGACGAAAATTGCATAGTGTTTTTTAAACCCGACTTCGGAAAAGAACGCCTTCGGCGTAATTAATAAAATTTATTATAATTAATAATATAATTTTATTTAAAATTTAACATTCAATATGGGACCTTTCTAACTGGACGACGCGCTCTGCAAGGTGTGAGTAAATGTTTCCGATCAATTGCTTAAATCCCCAATCAACTTTAGTTTCAAAGCTCTTGGCATAGGAGATATGCAGTTCAATTTTTTTTTCCTTGTAATATTATATACTAGCATACCTCCAAAATGGGGGAAATGAAATGTTGAGAATAATTTGAATATGTTGTAAAATGAGAGAAAGTTGTGTGTACTTAGACAATATAATTTTGTATGTTTGAAAGCAAGACTAGATAATATATGGTAGAGATTGTAGTCGATGAAATTGAAAGGAAAACTATGTTGCAAGCACTAATAAGCAATAAATAGAAATTCATTTAATCAACGACAAGTAAAATGAAATGTACATTGATATGTCATATGAGAAAGTATACATATGTGAGTAAAACAATAAGGGGCTAGGTAGTGATCAAGTTTGAGCGGGGACATGATACATTTACTTGTATCCATACTTGCTCGATGCATTTTGAACACTCATGGGCGATTTAAGACAACTTCTTAGAAGGTATGCCTATAAGGTGTTCTGCAACATTATGGAATGCAACTACATTGATTTTGTTTGTTTGGTCTTCAATGATGAATTGGAAAATGTACCTGTATTCACATTCATAGACACGTTGATTGCACCTTTGGAAATTCTAGACCACATCCTCAATAGCTGTGAGTTTTTTTTGCAATTCAATAGTTATCTTGATTAAAATGTATGTAGGTTCTGGCCCTAAACCGATTTCTTCATTTTTAATGAAAGATAGTTTCTTTCATATGGAAGGATGACCTTTTGAAGCGCCATGTGTAGATAATGAGTGGGATTGGAGGCATGTTCCTCGTTTCTCAAACCATATTCGCAAATCTTGAGTTTCTTTGAGATCAAGATTGATGTAAATTGGGATGAAAAGGATGATTGCAGGGATTGTATTATCGATGGAAACCTTATTTGAGTAGCATGTCATCGCTGCCAGAAAAATAATCATTTTAAGTTTCTTATATTTGGCAAACCAAGGATAATATCAAGGATCAACACCATCTTCACCTATAGCGTGCAATGATAAATGTACAAGCGAATTAATAATTAAGTTTTATCTAATGATTTTTTTGGATAATAATTCGTGCACTTGTTTCATAAGGTAGGTTCAAGTACAATGAAAGGATAGATATGTTTGTTTTGTTGAGTTAGACATGGATAATATAATATACTCCTTAACAAGATTGAGTATAATGTTAAATGCACGTTTGTTTCAATATTAAATACTATTAGTACTTGAGGCTACTTCTAAATCTCACGTGTATTTTATTTGCACTAATAAAGATGTGCATATTTTTTTCAATTTTGAATGTGAGGTGTCTCTTAATATACAAGACAAAATATTGGTGATGAATTAAGGGTTTCTTTTTATTTTGAAATGATGCTTCACAATGATTATTAGATTTTGTTCAAATTTAAAACAATTTTTGATATTTTACAAAAGTTTACATGTATCCAAATGTATAAGGCATGTACAACACAAACTAACCCTAGACAACTATCAAGCTATCTTAAATACAATGGCGTTAGGAGGAAAATGGATTCCATTCTCATGATGTTATTGTATATTCCATAACTAAGCAATAGAAAAGGAGTGCATATTAGAGCATGACATATGAAGTAGGAGATTTTGTAGTAGTCGAGCATACCATAATGTTAAAAGTAACTTCGTAGTGAATAATACTTTTTTTTATATTTGCACAACATAGTACTTACAATACAATTTACAAAACACTTTAATGCTCAGTACTCAACATAGTAGTCTTATTGGAATGATGGGTTTTAATGCAAATTGTGATGCTAAGAAGCTTGCTATGCATTTCAATTATGTAAATTGGGGGAGAATTTACTTGGTTAATTGTAAGTGGGTTTTGGGAGTAGTCTTATTGGAATGTTGAGTGAGCATTTGATCTTGTTTTTATTTTAATTACAATTAATATTGCTTTGGTTATTTGTGATTGTGATTTGTAATTTTGTATTTCCACTTCAAATTATATGTTGTTTATTTGATTGTCTTGGATGAGTGGATAGTCGAACATCTTTAAATGCTTTATATTATTTCGAGATTTTATATTTGACCAAGATCATACTATTTTTTTGGTTAATTAGTGTCAGTATTCCCTTTCCTAATGCTTTTGTATTTGGAAAAGTTTATTAATGTTTTTTCAGATATTCTTTCCTCATCTCTTTCAGGATAATGCTCATCAATAATTTGGATTGGCCAAAAGTGTAATGTCTAGGACAATAGGTTGTGTTTGATAACTTGTTTTTAACTTTACTATAGTTAATTAGAAAGACGACATAACTTCAAACAATGAATACATTTGCAAAAATCTCTATACCATGAGATATACGGTATACCCGATGCTTGTTGTCAACTTCTCCTTTCCCAACTCTCTTTCACAAATATTTTGTGGTGTATTTTCTTTGCACGTTATTATATTATGTAATCTTAAATGGTTTTCGTTAATTGTCCCTTACACCTACAAAGTTTCTTGGGGAATTTCGTGGTATATTTGTAAGTTAATCTCCTCTCTAGAATCAAAATTGTAGTTGGTATTTTGTGTGTGCCAATCTGTTGAGTAGCCAAACCATGCCAGCATGCCTGTGTTGTTCTGGTTGTCCTCTACAATGAAGTCAGTGCACCATCTTGCACAAATTTTTTTACCATGACTGAGATTTTCTTCTGCGCAATAAGAATTTCGGGACATCCACAACGTAGTGTTTCTTGTCACTATGATCTGCATCGAGGGTTGATCACTGTAGTGTGTGCCAATATCACGTATAAACCCGACAACTTTGGAAGCGGAGGAGGGTTAGGAGGAGGAGGCAGACTCGGTGGCGGCAAAGGGTTAGGAGGAGGAGGCGGCTTGGGAGGAGGGGCCGAAGGCAGTGCGGGAGGAGGCTTGGCCAGTGGCTGTTGGAATATTCTCCCCATCATCTTTTAGTTTGCATGCATGCATCCAGTCATCATCATGGTGGTCTCCCTAGTACCTAGAGTTTGATTCTAGCTCTTCTTTACTTGCATGCAAAACTGCATGCTGCATGCATTTGCATACCTCTGTATGCATCTAGAAATCATCATGGTGGACCTCCCAGCTCCTGGAGCTTGGTTTTAGCTCTCCACATCCTATCTACAGCCCCTAGGGGGCCTCCCACCTACCAAAGGCACCCTTCTCCAGTATTTTGCATGAATAGTGCGCCTTTCTCACCTACCACAGCCAGTTAGGTTCCTTTCTCACCTACCAGGCAGTTATCACTTAGTCCTTCCTTAATTTAAGGCTAGATTGATTCCCCCACTGATTGTTTCACTCCGATAGACCTCCAGTGAGACTAGTATGCCTATTCTAACTCTAGTTAGATCCTCATGCGCCCTCCACTGAGCCTCCTTCATTCAGTTAGTGCCTACCTCACTCAATTAGACTCAATTGACTGACCGTTACCATTGATGACTGATACATTGACTGGATGATGACTCCACTATCATCCAAGCCACACTCTGAGTTAGGAATTTGAATGCCCTACTTGGCCTATTCGAATCCTATATTATGCACCTTATTGTTCTATTATACTCATTTACTTACATTCTTATTCATTGTATATACTGAGATATTGTTCTATTTTACTGTGTTTATGAGTGATCATTGAGTGTCTCCTTCTCTTCTTCTTTGCAACATATTTGTGAGTTTGATTGTGAGTTGCTACAGCTGCCAGATTCCTTGCATATTCGTACATGGTATCAGAGCGGGAAGCAGCTATTCGAATTGCAGCAGTTGCAGCAGCAACAGTTGCAGCTTTTCTTTGAGCAGCTATCTTTCACTTGTGCACCAGAAGCCTCTGAGTTTCCACAGCAAATCCTGGTGCTATTACTTGATTTCATTGGAGAAATCTAGTGATGTCTATCCAGGTGTGAAAGACTTAGTCCATGTTCCAAGTGTCCTTAAGGTAGTGTTCAGTCGAAGTGTATCATTCTCCATCAGCACATCTTTTATTGTTTTGTAGGTTTATTCACCCGTTCAGAATCTTCTTCAACTATTCGACTTTCTCTGTTCATATGGATCTAAAGCTTACATCTTCCAACTATGTTGAGTGGAAAGTCAAGATGGCTCTCTTCATGAGATCCAAGAGCTTCTCCAGAATACTCAATGGAATGATGGTAGAACCAACCAGTGTAGTTGAAAAGTCCAAGTACTTGGATCGGCTTGATGAAGCAATTGGTCTCCTCCTTCTCTCAATTTCTGATGAACTACACTTTCATGTCATCGATCTTACATCTCCGAAAGAGGTGCGGGAAAAGCTCGAATCTCTCTTTGGGCCAAAAGATGATATGGTAGCACACAAATTGGAGAATGAGCTCATATGTTTGAGTCCTAGCAGCTTCGATTCTATCAATGCCTTTCTCACCAAGTTCAAAAGCTTGATATCACAGTTGAAAAGATATGAGATAGTGAAGGAAGATAAGCAGCTCATACTTGCCATTATCTCAAAGTTGGGGGTAAATTTCTCAGTTTTTGTCTCTACTTTCCAGTCAGTTAGGTTGTCCATTCCAAGATGGAAGTTTCCCTCATTTGATGATTTCACACAATCTTACCTAAGAGGAAGAGAAGTTGATTTCAATGGGAATGATCATACCCAAATTGGATTCATCCCTTACAGTTGTAGAGAGAGCGAATGATATAGGAAAGCTAGAGATTCCTGGTGATACAAGGCCTACACACGAGTTAGCTAGAGTTTCGTACTCTAAGAAGGCTAAACATTCTCAAAAGGGAAAGACAGAGTGCACATACTGTCATAGAGGGCCTCATCCTGAGAGTGCTTGCATGCGGAAGACTATAGATTTGATGGCAAAGATACTTGAAGAGAACAACCTTCCTGTACCAGCATGTGCATGGAAGAAAGATTTTGAATCTCCCAGATCCAAAGGAAAGGAAAGATGTAATGCTCTCATAGCATCTGCATCAACTAGTCCTTCTCTTATCATAGATTCAGGAGCATCTTGTCATATGGTTTCCTCCAAGGAACTTTTCTCTAGTCTCGAAAGCTTCACTGGTCCTTCCATTAGATTGAGCAATGATTCAGAAATCCCTTCTCAAGGTATCGGAAGAATTGATCTTGACTCTAGATATTTTTCTGATGTGCTTTATGTTCCTTCTCTTGCACCCAATATCCTTTCAGTATATTAGATGACTCATACTCGAGAGCCTAAAAGGGTGATCTTTACTCCATATGAAGTTGAGGTACAAAGCATGATTTCAAGGGAAATTATTGCCAAAGGAGTTGCAAATCATAAGTCCAAACTCTATGAGTTTTCTCACTTCATTCCTCTCTCAAAAGGTATTGATACACCAACAGAGATTGAGAAAAAGAGGAATCTTGAAGAAGTACAAATGCATGAAACAATTCCTGTTACAGAATGGACCTCCTCCTTTGATCTAAATGAAGATCCATCATCATCTAGTTCTTGTTCTTCTATTGATTACAGTTATGATGGTTCCAAGGAGGACTACTCACATATTCTAGAGCAGTTTCATGACATCAATAGTTTTGATTATACTCCTTCGTTAAGATATGATGAGCATGAGTAAGTTTTACTTGCTCATGAGTATTCGGTTTTAGAGTTTGCACATGGTGAGCATGAGCCAATTTCACTTGTTCCAGATTCAGAGGGAATGCTAGACCCAAATCCATAAGAACCTGAAGGTCTAGCAACTAAGGATGATGATGATAGAATGCTAGATCCAGATCCACAAAAACCTGAAGGTCTAGCAACTGATGATGAAGATGAGCGAATGGGAGATCCAGATCCATAAGAACTTGAATATCTCTCACCTGATATTCCTCCTCTTCCTCGATGGGAATCCGCTACACTCCGATTGGCCAGTGATTTGGTTGGTGATCCACATGATCATAGAAGAACTAGATCAGATTTTCAGCATGGAAGGTTTCATCCTTCTCACATTACTGATCCATTGTAGATCGATCGATCCTTCTTCGAAAAAGAAGGACACTTGCCTCCTTTAGGGGTAAGTCATGATATGCTACTTTAGCACCTTCAGTCTATTTTGAGGGAGGGCTTTTTTCCCACTGGGTTTTCCCTCTTTCCTCACTTAGTTTATTTTAGATTGATTGTACGGGGTGACCTTTGGTCTCAGTAACCAGGGCCCTATCTTGCTATTTTACAGGGTGACCTTTGGTCTTAGTCACCAGGGCCCTATTCTTCAGTTATTTCCTCATAGTATAGCTTGCGGGGGGGTTTTGGAATATTCTCCCCATCATCTTTTAGTTTGCATGCATGCATGCATCCCGTCATCATCATGGTGGTCTCCCTAGTACCTAGAGCTTGATTCTAGCTCTTCTTTACATGCATGTTGCATGCATCCAGTCATCATCATGGTGGACCTCCCAGCTCTTGGAGCTTGGTTTTAGCTCTCCACAGCCTGTCTACAGCGCCCAGGGGACCTCCCACCCACTAAAGGCGCCCTTCTCCAGTCTTTTGCATGACTAGTGTGCCTTTCTCACCTACCACAGCCAGTTAGGCTCCTTTCTCACCTACCAGTCAGTTATCACACTGTCCTTCCTTGATTTAAGGCTAGATTGACTCCCCCACTGACTGTTTCACTCCGATAGACCTCCAGTGAGACTAGTCTGCCCATTCTGACTTCAGTTAGCTCCTCATGCGCCCTCCACTGAGCCTCCTTCATTTAGTTAGTGCCTACCTCACTCAGTTAGACTCCTCATGCACCCTCCACTGAGTCTCCTTCATTCAGTTACTGCCTACCTCACTCAGTTAGACTCAGTTGACTGGCTGTTACCATTGATGACTGATACATTGACTGGATGATGACTCCACTATCATCCAAGCCACACTCTGAGTTAGGAATTCGAATGCCCTACTTGGCCTATTCGAATCCTATATTATGCACCTTATTGTTCTATTGTACTCATTCACTTACATTCTTATTCATTGTATAATACTGAGATATTGTTCTATTTTACTGTGTTTATGAGTGATCATTGAGTGTCTCCTTCTCTTCTTCTTTGCAACATATGTGAGTTTGATTGTGAGTTGCTACAGCTGCCGGATCCCTTGCATATTCCTACAGTGGCGCTAGAGGCAGAGGTGGTTTGGGTGGTGGTGCTGGTGGAGGGTTTGGTGGTGGTGCAGGCGGAGGCGGAGGCAGAGGATTTGGCGGTGGAGCTGGTGGTGGTGGGGAAGTGGTGGTAGGTGGTGGGTTTGGCGGAGGTGTAGGAGCTGGTGATGGAGCTGGCGGTGGATTGGGTGGAGGTGGTGGCGGGGAGGAACAGGCGTAGATTGTGTTCCGACAGGTGGCGAATCCTCATAGGCCGTCGACAGACGACGAAGGCCTAAGAGGAGTCAACCCCTTAAAGAACGCCTTCAGCGTAATAATTACTTTATAAACTTAATTTTTTTTATATAGAATAAATTTAAAGAGAATTATTTTTATTAATGAATCTTTAAAATTAATAATATATAATAAATTATATTTTTATATGACTAATTTATTTTGTTTTACCAAAGTAAAATTAATGAATTATACAAAATGAATATTTTTTTTTTATATTATTATTATTAAAAATTTAATTGAAACATATATATAATTATATAATTTCAAACATATAAGTTTTATTTAGATTACAAAATGAATATTTTTTTTACATTATTATTATTAAAAATCTAAATGAAACATATATATATAATTTTCAAACATATAAGTTTTATTTAGATTGATTTAGTATGATTTAAATTTAGAAATTATAAATAGTATTATACATAAAGAAAAGTTAATTTTTAAGTTCTATCTTACAAGATTAAAATATATTTGATTCTTATATTTGATATCATTTTCATAAAATATAAGAAATATCAAAGTAACAATAGAACTTCCAAAAATAATTATACTTTTTTTTTTAACAAGAATGGTTGTGGGATATTTATATTAAAAAAACCAGTAGAGAGTTACATATAAAGGTCACTGGACTGTATTCGAATGGATTCAAAGTCCATGACATCCTGTTCAACTTTTACAAAAGTACTATTATCTCGAAAAGAGCCTGTTCTAAGATGGTTGTAGACCTTTACAAATTGCCCAAGGATGAAAATGCAGAAACCGAACATAACAAAAAAGGATTTCTGAAGAGTTTAAATCCATGTGAAGCATATAGTTCATCTTGATGTAGAGTCCGTTTTTCAAAAAGACTTATAAACTAAAAACTACATAAAATGAGTGAAAAACCAAAAATGGCATGAGTAGCTGAGTGTAGTACTATGAGGAGAAAACGAAAGAGCTAACTGCGATGCTGGGCAGCAGGTCCAGGGTTTCTCTCCAGGGATTGTTTAGGCCCGATTCCCGAACCTTTGTTGTCGTGGAATCTTGGAATGCAGCGTCCAATGTCCTCCCTTAGCTTGTCAATTTTGCCATCCATTTCTGAAATACCTCTGTAGTTGTCCTCTGCTTTTGAATCCACATTCGCATTGTTGTTGGCCACATAATCCACAGTGCTAGAGATAGTAGAGACTCTCCCATTCATGAGGTTATTGTTGTTCCTAATTTCCGTGATGATGGACTGGAGCAAAGTGTACATCCTCGTCATATTCTGCTTTATCTCTACGTTCTCTACCCTTAGAAGGCGAAGTTGCTCCTCCATATTTTCCAGTGAGACATGATTAGTGCTGAGATTGAGATGTGGTGAGGAAGGGGTCGAGCTCGAGTCATTCAGGGAATGCAGGTTTAGATTGGAGAGGTCGTCAACAAGGGTATGCAGAGGGGAGAGCAGGGAAGCGTCAGAATGTCCGAGAGAAGAGATGAGTGGGAGCGGCTTCTTGCATAGGATACAGGAGGATGAGTGAAGGAGGCCAAGAGATGTCGGATAGCTAGTGCCTAGAGAGGGAGCTAGGGAGAGCGCATGAGGCGTATCACCCATTGTAATGAAAGAAACGCTTGCAGAGGGTCGAGCGAAGGAGGTAATGGAGGGAGGGACGAAGGTAGAGGAATGAGCGGGGTGGTGAAGAAGGCCATGTGACGGCATTAAATGGGGCATGCGAGACTGGGATGGAGAACGAGGAGGGAAAGCTGCGCGCAGGAGGGAGGAGAAGGTGCCACGAAAATCAGGAGCATTAAGTCTTAAGTTAGCATAAAGGAGGTGGGGAGGAAGAGTGCCCCTAGGGGGGGTTTAAGAGGGGTTAAGGCACCCAACAACGACTAGGATTAGTTCCATTGTAGACAACATATCCACAGTCTAAGAGCACCCCTAAATTCGCCATTTGGTCAGCTCGATGGTTATTAGATCGAAGGATGTGAAGAAGGGTGATAGAGCTGAAGTCGTTGGTGAGGAATTTGAAAATTTGTTGCATCTTTGTGGTAGGAGTTTTATAGTTCAGAGAGAGCTTTTGAGCTTCTCTTATGATCATAAGAGAGTCCCCAAAAATGATTAGGTCTTTTATTCCGAGAGAGCTTGCAGTTTCCAGCCCCTAAATTAGTGCTAGCCATTCCGCATCGTTGTTTGTTTTTTCCCTATTCCCCAAGCATAATCTTTCTTTCTGTTTCCCCCAAGGTAAAAAATTATACTTCTTTTAATTTAGTGATAATGTTTATATATATTATTTTTTAATCAAATAATAATATTTACAAATGATTAATTTAATCATAAATACATAATTTTTTCTTTCTAGAAATAGGTGTTTAAAGGACAATTTTATAATAATGCAATTTTTTTTGAGTTATACACTCAAAATCCATATTATTGTATGTATATATTTTATATCAAAATGAACAAATATTCATATATTTTTAAAGAGCATTGTTGTATTTTTTAGTTATACTATATTTTTTTTTATAGAAAGTTTTATAAACTTTTGTAAATGTTTAGTAGTCACAATAAATTTTAGGATTTTAAATTGATAAATCAAATTTTATAAAATTTCTAGAAAGTGATAGACATTTAATACCTTCAATATCAAGTATTCACGATAATTTTTATATTTTAAAATAAAACTTTCATTTTCTTAACCTTTTTTTTCAAGACGAAAAAACACATTTTTATTGAAAAGAAAAAGATGTGTCCAAATAACACATGGTGCTATTACAAGAAGTGCGATCTTCTCATATGACAGCGTACCAAAAGGTTCAAAGACTAAATCATGTACACATCAATTACAACATTCAATCAAAAGAACTGAATACACCTAAGTTCGGCAAAACCATCAACATAGGAGCATCCTCCCGTTAGTCGCATTAAACAAAAACTGTCACCACCACACAAATAAAGCACAGGTAGGAGGAACCTTCACCCGCAATCAACTAGCTAATATCTAATGAGGATTCGACTACCAGTGCACCAGCCATATACTCTTTATATGATAATCTGCCATCCATCGGACCCAGAGAGATCTTAGAGAGCCTATTAGCCTACGCATTGTGACATTGAAAGATGTGAGAGAAGGACAAGTCCCTGCACTATAGAATCATATCACGAGTCCTATGAACCCAATATTTGAGAAGGAGTGGTCTCAATAAGGACTTCTCCCGTGCCTAGTCAATAATACTCAGCGAGTCGCCGAATATATGGGTTAGAGCTATACTCTTCACCTTAGCAAAAAGGAAGAGTCCCAACAGAGCCACTAGCTCAGCCCTGGTATTCATACCCCTCCCAACTTTCATGTAGAGGTGAAAATAGTGATCGACCGCGAGCTTAATGACCATACCGGCGCTACAGTCACCAAATTGTGCAGCACTGTTAAAGAATCCGAAAGGAGAAGAGAAACTGTCATCCATACAAGGCGGTTCAGCCCAACTGCTTTGGTGGAAGTCACATCAAAAGAAGAGATCCACGCACAAATCCGTGCAACTACCATGTCAGCCCTTGGGCTGATACCACGAAACAATAATGCATTTCTAGCCCGCCAAACCTCCCATATAGTAAATAGTGCCACGTAAACATCTCCTCCCAAGCTCTCGAAACAGAATGACAAGTTGGTGGATAAATTTTCACGGTCCCAACTAGGGAGTCTAGTCCATTTAGCTCTGATCAAGAGCCACACCTCCTGGAAAAAACCACAACTCCCAAAAATATGATTAATATCCTCAGAGGAACACATACATAATAGACAAATGCCAGGACCATAAAAGCTATGACCTTAAAGATTTTTCCAGGTCAAAATCTTATTTTCCATACAGAGCCAAATAAAACAAGCAACCTTAAGCGGCAACTTGCGTCTCCACAACATTTTTCAGACACCAGTCACCACTTCGTCACCCAGCTCTTCCATCATCACCTTATATGCCAACTTAGCCGTCACAAAACCTTGAATTGGATTATCGGCCCACACCAAGAGGTCCGTATCCTCAGTCAAAAGGATACCAGCTTCCATTAACCTAAATGTGTAATAATCCCATTCAATCCCTAAAGGACCAGATAGTGACAAGTCAGACTCCTTCACCTATCTGGAAGAGGAACCTTCAGTGTGAAACATCATCTGCTTAAGAATATGAAAACCTCGGACATGAAGCTCCCAGATGAGATCCTCCGATAACCTATAATTCCTATTAAGCCCAAGGATTGGGTCGATGCCAACAAAGGTTTGGACTCCACGACCAACCGCCCAGCATAAGGAGCGGTTAATAATGGGAAAATTTTTCAAGAGACTACGCCAAATCGCCGAAACATTAACAAAAGATAAAGTATGAGTTCTAAACCACATACCTAGCTCAAGGCCCCTCATATACTTGGCCTTAATAGTAGAACCCCAGAGGCCCTTATAAAAAATAACACGCCACAAACTCTTGGCACAGAGTGCCCAGTTGAATTCCTTCAGTCTTTTCATACCCCATCCACACAAGTACTTCAGTCTAGAGAAATGCCTGCAGCTTGCAAGATAGAAATTATAGAGGCTCCGCCCTCCATCCCAAAGGAAACCAAAGATAAGTCATCGTAATTTTTCATGCACAGTCGCAGGAACAACAAATAAAGTGAACCAATAAACCAATATACACTGCAGAACAGACTGAATCAAGATGAGCCTACCTCCCAAGGTTAACCACTACGAGGCCCGGGAATTAATTCTTCGTGAAACCTTATGAAATATCCAGTTCCAATCGGCAACTCCATAGGAGTTAGGTTTAATAGAAAAGCCAAGGTGCTTTATCCCCTCCTCAATATTTTTCTACACAAATGGAAATAACTCGGAGATGTAGGAAGAAATAGATAGATCCTCGCAATTACATGAGAAAGAGGACTTAGCAGCATACAATCCAGATGCATCACAAAATACATCAAGTATCAAATGAAACTGATCCCACTCCAATCTATTCCCCGCCCCAAAGAGAAGCACGTCGTCGACAAACAACAAATGCGTGATGAATAGAGTTCTGGACACCCTTATGCCAGTTAGTAAACCAATATTTCGAGCTTTATGGATGAAAAGACTGAGCCCTTCCATCGCAAGCATAAAGAGGTACAGGGGTAGTGGGAAACCCTGACGCAACCCCCTGTTTCCAGTGAAAAATGGGTAAGGAGACTCATTAACCATAACAACAAAGCTAGCAGACGAAAAGCAAGCATACATCCATTTCACCGTGTCTGCCGGAAGACCGATCTATATAAGGATGAGTTGGAGAAAGTCCCAGTCCACACGGTCGTAAGGTTTCTGGAGGTCAAGCTTCAGTATGAAGGCACACACATTTTTAATCTTTATTGTGTGTAAGCATTCTTACGCCACCCCCACAGCATCGACGATCTGTCGATTCGGCATAAAAGCAAATTGCTCCGCAGAAATGTGCCTATCAAGAATCGGCTTTAGTCTCTCAGCAATAATTTTAGAAATCAATTTATAACATAAGTTACACAATGAGATGGGCCTGTAATCATCGAATGAATCGGGCTTATCAACCTTAGGAATCAGAGTGATATGAGTGCGATTCAGGGTCTGAGGAATCCAAACTTTAGTTCTAGATTCTTCTATAGCTGCTGTAAGTTCATCCCCCAACATATCAAAGAAATGAAGGTAGAATTCCACCGTCCACCCGTCCGACCCCGGAATCTTGTCCCGACTGAATAACTTAAGAGTATTCAACACTTCTTCAGAAGTCACAGGCCTCTCCACCTCCCTACAATCCGACTCAGAGAAATATCTAGGAAATTACTGATGGTGTCGAGTTGTTTAATCAGACAACGATCCTTCAGTTTGGAGTAAACACCTGTGAAATGCTCTACTGCATCCCCTTTGATAGCATTATCGTCATAAAACAAAATTCCTCCATTAGCCTTAACATCCCAGATGGCATTCATCAGACGCCTTTGATTCATGAAATGACGGAAAAATTTAGTGTTTCAATCACCAGCCTTGAGCCAAACAACCCGACACGTTTGGTGCCATCCATCCTCAATCTGCTCCAGAATCCTCTCTTTTGTGAGATTCAACTCCGCCAAATGAGAACGCTGCTCCTCAGAAACCTTATCCACCTCCAGAATAAAAGAAAAGGATTGTATTTCTTCCTTAATAGCCACCAACATCCTTTGATCATTCACCTTCTTGACCTTCACCCAGTCCCGAACCATCCCTTTTAGTAACTATAATTTACAAGGCAACCCCAATAAAGGTGATGACCGAACCTGCAAATTCAAGTCTTCCCAAGTAGATCGAATCCAATTGCAGAAATTGCAATCCAGTAATAATCCAGGATTAAATTTAAATGAAATAATTTGGGATGGGGCCCAAAATCCATTTGTAAAATTATTGCTCTATGATCTGATATGCCTACCGCATAGGTCCAAGAGTGAAACTTTCCCACAACATCACATAGATCTTCGGACATAAGGAACCTATCGAGTCGCTTTCCAATACGATCCGAGCCACAACGTCCATTAGACCAGGTCAGATACATAATATGAGGGATTACATCCACCGGCTTTGCCTCCTCAAACAAACCCAAGAAAAAATCAGCCAACGGATCCACCAATTTGCCCGCCCCCCAAATTTCATCAGGGCTCAGCGTTAAATTGAGGTCACCGGCCAAAATAACCGAAGGGTCATTTAGGATACCTAACACCGATAACTATTCCCAAAACTCTCTGCGCAAACTGTAGGGTCCATAAACATTCAGAATCCGGGTCTTTCTCGCAAAACCCCTGAAAGAAACCTCCACCAGAATACCCGCATAGGATACATAAGACTTAAAATCCGCCACCAACGGGTCCCAAGCCACTAGGATTCCGCCAGAATGTCCACGTGCATCAAGTGCACAGATGTGCCACAACGGTTTAATATTCAAAAAATGAATGCAAGCATCAACCTCACTCACCATAGTCTCTTGTAACAGAATCATAGCAGGATGAACCACCTCGATGAACCGCTTAAGAGCAACTCTTTTAGGGCCCCCACCCAACCATCTAACGTTGAAGGAGACAAGTTTCATCGAGTAACCCACCCATGGGCTGCACCATCTCTAATATCCCGAGGATGAGAGGACCGACACAGTCCTTTGTCAAACAAGGAAGACACAACAAGATTGATAAGACGAGGAATCTGTGAAACCGACGAGGAAAACCCCACCTTTCGAGCAGATTCCTTCTTCTTTTTCTGAGCTTTTCTGATAATTACATTACCATGACAGATGGAGGAAATATGTCACACATCAGGGTTATCACCGGAATGGGATGTAAAAGATTGCAACGGAGTAAGGTCATTCGACTCAGGGATGGACGAGGGAGAAATAGTAATACCCAAGCTATCGGTCACCAACCCCCCCTCCAATTGGTCGTCATTAGGCCTGTGGGGAGCTAGAACCGGAGGACTATCGTACAGAAGGGAAACGGTAGCCGAAACGTCCACATGGAAAGAATCATGAGACACCATTTCCGCCTTTGACCCACCCAACCCGGAAATAGGGGAGGACACCTCCACAGTATCAGTAGGCATAACAGTCTCATCTAAGTCCCCCAAATCACCCAAACAATCCGAGTCCTGCCCTAACGATAGAGCATTCAAAATATCCTCAGAAGAAAGAAATTTTGACAAGACCAACAGAGATTGAGCAAAATTACCCAGAAGAGCCAAAGCAAAAGAGCGATCCAGCAGGAGAGCTTCCCAGACCCCTTCATCCATATCAACAATCGTGTCAACACCACCAACCATTGGGGAAACATTAACATCCTCATGACCACAATGAGCTTTAGAATGGCCCACCTTACGACACCTGTGACAACGGAACGGGACCCTACAATAATTGAGTTGTTGAGTAAATGAGCCACCCTACCATACCACCTCTAATTCACCGGGCAACCCCTAGGAAGAATCCAACTCAACCAACATACGTAGAGAACGCCGCTCATCCCCCATTAACTGCTCCTCTTCCATTAAAATAAAGTGGCCGAACGAGTTGGCAACATCCATGAAACCCCCAATGTTCTAGCAATGAAGGGGAAAGCCAAGAAGGATGGTTCATAGATGACAATTGTTCAAACTCTCCGACCGTGGGTCGAATCCGCTGTGCCACCTGTTCAATACCAGAGAACCAATACCATAGACCTAGAACCGATGCTCAAAATTAGCACGATCTTCATCGGATACAAACTGAAACATGAGCCGGCCGTTAGCCAGCATCAACACCCGAGGAATGTTAGTGATGAAAGGTTTCCAATGACAATGAATCCAAGATAATATCTTAGGCCCGGTAAGCCTAATGTATTCGTATCTTCCCACCAACGCCCTCTGGCGCAAATCCAAAACCATGTCCATGGTAATGTCTTTACCCAACATGCAGAGAGGATGACCCTTCTTTTCCTGTTCAAAATGTAGCTTAGATGAAGTGTTACGACTACTAGAGTCCCGATAGTGACCCGAGTCCTTATGCCTGGGAAAACCCTCAGGGTCCTTACCCCTCAACTCCGGTCCAATACCCCCCGATAAATATTTAGCATCCAATGAGGGCCCATGCTCAAAAGACACATAAACCCCTGGGTTAGATAGAATACCCTTGACAGATGGAGCCCGGATGACTGACATCCCCGCCATATCAGACAGACCACCAACCGAGGGGTGTTCTGACATCGACATACTTAGAAGAAAAATGACAGTACCCTAGAAATATGGAAACAAGCCCGAGAAACCCTCTCCCCTAGACCAGAACCTCAGAGAACAGAAGAAGGCAAAGAAAAAACCCCAGCATCAAGGTCAACCCCCATCACGTGTATCCGACCAAGACAGACTAAAAAACCGCAAAAACTGCATAAAAAATTCCCACTTGTTTTACTTGGTTGATACTAGGTTCAACAAATCATGTTGAATGGACTCCAGGGTCCTCCCGAGAGGACAAGACGAAAGGAACAGAAAACCACCAGCCAGACAGATACAGAAGTGACCACCAACCAAAACAAACGAGAGCATGAAAACTGAACAAACAGAGGAAAACATAACCAACCCACTAAAGCAAAAGCCCTAGACCGCAACAAACCAACAGGTAGTAGGCCTACATGAGGCCAGACCTACTACTGTTCACCATCTCCTGTTAGGGTTTCAACCATTAGAGCATCAACCCAACCCAAGCTTTGCCAAATCTAGTTCCACAATTAGTGTTTCTTAACCTACTTGTTATTATCGTTGCAATAGGCAGGTAATATAGCATTCGATAAGCGTTAAACGAGTACGAATATAAGTTTGACTAAATTCTTTTCTCGTTTATTAAATTTAAACATTGGGTTAAAAAATCTGAATTATTTTAATATATATTAAAACTGTTTTATCCATCCTGCTATTGGATGATATCTCTCCAGTCTTATTTCTAAATGATGATGGAAAAGACTAGTGACGATAGGATGACTTAATAGCTATGGTGAGCTATTGCCAACTCACCATCCTTAATTAATTGCATATGCAGTACGTAAAACTCTGTTGCTTTTCCATGGTGTCCTTTGAATACTTTATGTTGTCTTTTTTCTTGTCTTTGATGGCCCACAGTATAGTCATTTTAAACGTGGTTGTCGTCTGTATTAATTATTACTAGCAATTGCACCTCGGGGTGCAATAAAAGAACGACGTATTGCAAGAGTTTAACTTGTGGTTGGTTCTCCATGCATAGTTGTAGTCACCTATTGTATGCCATGGATGGATTGCCCATCCTCGTCTCATCCTCGTGCAATCTCATAGGCCCAAATGTATGGATGATGCGTAAGTTTGTCTTCAAACCTTTTTGTCATAACTTGTCTGTAAGACCTATTTTTCATATTTGAAACATAATTGGAGTCTCGTAGTTCCTCTCTGTGATTGAAAAGATCAAATTGAAAGTTTCCCATTGCATCTAGGAACATAGGGACTTAGCTTTTGAGTTCCTTTGTGCACAATATTCCAATATATTATCTCTCGATCAAACTATATCTGACCTGCGAACATGTTATTATTGGATATTATTGCTAAATAACATGCGAACTATTATTCTCTTGTTGGGAAAATGAAATCTATAACAATAACATATATCAAGAACCAAAAAAGTATCATGCATAATGCATTTGGGATACCCCAAACCAGGGTTAATTGCTATGATTTTTTTGCATGCATCATCCATACATGCCGATAGTTTCCCCATTTACTCATCTTCCACTACCTACATGCTTTTTTTGTTGACATAGTAAAATGCCATAATATTGAATTTGCACTTCCAGCTGTAGCACCTCAAAAATATAAGTCGGTTGCATAAATCTAGGATCCATTTCTTTTTGAATAATTATATACCCGAAAGCCTTAATGGGTGGCAAAAAGTCCAAATATATTTATAAAAGAATGGCCATGCATTCATGCAACCACCACAGCTATAACTCCATTCCTTGTACCTGGATTGGACATTATTCATCCTACAAAGCCTGAATAGAGATCAAAATACTTCCCTTATTAGCCAAATGTGGGATTTCATTACACCGACAACAAAAATTAGCTAGGGTTTCCTTACACTCGGGAGGTCAACCAAATTTGCTATTAGCCAAATTAGGCTTACACACAACCACAACTAATTATGGTAGACCATTTATATCGGTGTTAGGGAATTTTGGTGATGTGTTTGCATCTAGTTTGCAGTATTTTGGCCATTTTGATAAAGTATCATGGGGCATATGTTTGCATTTTGTTTTGTGAATTTTCCCCCCAAAAGAAATGTTTTACATCTTTCTTCATGGAGCTTACATTATATGAAGATCACTTGGACCCTTTACCCAATTTAATCCAGTTTTGTGTCGTTTCTCCATTTGGGAGTTTGAATTTCATCAAGTCTTGGCATTCATCTTAATATTTATGCGCTTCTCTTTCCATCTAGATGTCTTGCTTTGAGTTGTTTTTTATAGTCTGGAGATATTGTTAGCCTTGTATAAGTTCTTTTCATTTACTCTTGTAAGCATTTTGTAGCAGATCATCCATTAATATATAAGGAAACTCACTCCTCTCCTTTTCTCCTCTTAAATATTTAGAGATTGCAGCAACCTCCTGTGGATTTTGCCATTGAACTTTCCAAACATAATCCAAACCAAGAATGAGGATTTCAGAGTTTGAACAATTGAATAGACCATCATTTGCTAATGGTATTGTTGTTGATTTGTGTGGGCTATCATTCAGACCTCAACATATAGGGGGTATGGAAATAGGGACACTTTGGTTGGAATACTTGACCCCTTGCAGAGGCCTATTGAAGCCATATCAAAGCAAGGAACTTGAATGACGTGTGGAGAGTTGGGGTTCCAAGAGGATTTGAATTTGGATGTGTTGATGGAGTAGCACTTTGAGATAGAGAACATTGCAGAGAATGACCCAAGAAGACTAAAGTTAGAGGTGTCAAATATGAAATATGATGCAACTTTATAGTGGAATTGAAATATGATGCAACTTTATAGTAGAGTCACTTGCAAAGGAATTGATAAATCTAAGGGAAAGATTAGAACATGTCCACAAAATTAAAGCATTAATAAGTGAAGTTTCTCCATTAAGAAGTTTGTCCAAGTGATTCCTAATCCTATCATGATTCCTAAGAAAGATTTGGACTATATGCCTATGAAATTCCGGATTCTGATCTCATTGTTCCCATGAATGTTGTTTACTACTTCCATGGGATGATAAAAGAGATGGTGATTGGGGGATATGAAGAGGGTACTACTCTCTTTGGTTTTGGCTACTACTTTCGTCATAGTAACAAGCTCTTTGGAATACTAATCTCTTAAATTGCATTTTTCCTTACATATCATATGATAGTTAGAGTATCCAATGACAATTAGATTCGCAATGCCAGTCTTAATAGATTTAAAAATACCATAGATTTAAATTTCAATCTTATGTACTTGTCCATAAATTTTGCTTTTCATTCTTTTTTTTCTTTTCTAAAATGTTTCAAAATACAATATCAAAATGAAATGTTGATTTATTTATATATTTCTATGTATTTTGTTTTGATTATAAGATGGGCACTTTGTTGTTTTGAGAAAAATGGATAATGTTATAAAGGACGTAAATATGTTGTTGCAAAAAAACAAAAAATATAAATCATGTATAGTTTTAATTTTACATTTCAATATATTAAACTTAAATGAGAAAATAATATATAGTATTGTTTTCCACTCAAGAAACAATGAGAAACATAAACCATAAAACCATGTTTGTTTTTAATTTCACATTTCAAAATAACAAATAATAAAAAATTGAATGAGAAAATAATGCATAATATTGTTTTCGACTTAAGAAGCATATAATTTTAAAAACAATTAGATTAAATGAGAAAATAATACATAATATCGTTTTCGACTTAACAAGTATATAATTTTAAAAACAAATAGATTAAATGAGACAAGCATATAATTTTAAAAACAATTAAATTAAATGAGAAAATAATATATAACATTGATTTTGAGTAGTGTCACCTATCCAAATTTCTGAAAATTATTATTTTACTTGCAAAATACTTTATGTTAGATTTAATTATAAAGGTTTGTAATTATGATCAATTTTGATCAAGGATGAATGTAATTACTGATTATTATTATTTAAATAAATTAATTAGGAGACAAACACCCAAGGGACTGTTAAATGAGTGTTCACTGACCCACCAGGAGGAATGGAAGCTGTTGGAAGGTATGGGACAGATGGAAGCAATTGCATCACACCACTAGCTGTTGTTTATGGGACAACTACCCCTAAAAATGTGGCATTATACCCCAGGTGGTGGGAGTGGGCAGGAAGCTCATTTAATGACCCAGTAACAACTGAAAAGGCCTAGGCAGCCTACATAAGGCAAATTCGAATTGAGCAGGCAGCTCTTACACAATATTTTCTGCAGAAATATTTCCTCATGTGCATCAAGTGATCACTGAGAGATTCGAATAGGGAGGCTAGTTGTGAGTGCAATCATAAGTCTGCAAACTATTGGTGAAGGAGAACCAGAGGTGCTGGAGCAGGTCCCTTGGACTGCTAGCTCTTGAAGATTTAGAACTTATTTGTTACTGCAAGAAGATATCCTAAATGCCTAAGTTTCTTCCTCCTGGTGGTTTAGTGACCAGGCTCGGGGGTCCTAAGGCAAGTACTTGACTGTCTTCAGTAATTGGTTGGGTGGAACAGTCTTCTTGGGCTGTTTGTTCCCTACAGATTTTATCCAGGTTTTACAGTTTCTACTTTATTTCAGTTATTAGTTCTGTTTAAGTAAAATTATTAATCTCTGTTTTGAAGAAGAAATGTGTTCTGATTCTGTTTGAAAATTTGCATGTTAAAGTTTCAATGATGATTTGAATTGATAAACCAATATCTACATTTTTCCACATGCTGTTTTATGCATCGTACTCTAGTGTAGATACACAAATTAAGTATAGATGAAAGATAGGCAAATTGCCATTGATTCGATAGATAAATATAGTAATTTATATGTTTATCAGTTTCTGCCCTATAGTTAATAATAGTAGAGAGTTATGCGTAATACTTAAATATTATAGACTATTCCATTGATTCATTACAAACAACATTGTTTACTTCCTGTATAAATATATTATAAGTTCTTATCTCTACTATGAACATAAGAAATAAATAAAATTCAAATTTCCATACATCCTATCCTGTCTGCAATATAAATAGTAATGCTGTAAATAAATAAATGTGTTCATTATATCAAAGGTGCAACTAACAGTCATTACATAGTTTTCACATTTCACATACACACATTGTTTTCATTTCCCACTATAACCATTGCCTTTGATTATTTAGTTCAATCAAATAATGAAAATATGATAAACCTTATTTCGTCTCTTTCATCTTATTCATATATTTTATAAACTATATATATTATAAACTGCATATATTGATTTCCAAAAACTTGGTTCATATCAAAACCTAGTTAGAATTTCGATTTCCATTTCCATCGTTTTGCAACATAAACAATTACAATCTACACAAACTATGGATCGAATCCCAGTTTTTAGCTTCAAAGACTTTTTTTAGAAGTTCATATTCAAACATGTATCTATTTTCAAACATAAGACTCGAACTAGGGTATGACCCTGTTCTTTTCCATTACAAACGAAAGAAAACCATTTCGTCATTACACATTACAGAGTTATCATCTACGACAAGCATTTGGACTCTAACCTAGCTCGAAAGTCACGATATCAATCTACAGTTTTCAAATGTACAAACAGACGAATAGCACAGAACGAAACAATATATTTATTTTCATTTCCGAGAAGAAAACTTTGTATCCACAGTAGACGAGCCTCGGCTCTGTATCTCATTTCTCATAACATAAACCAACAGGTCGTGCTCAAAATTTAAATCAATACAAATCCCAACTCCAAGTTTAAACCAATGTTCTCAGAAACAAAAAGATTACAACATGTTTCCAAAACGAAAATCGCACAGGTTTATTCCCAAGTTTAAACATTTTAAACAAGTCCAAAAACCCTTAGCATTGACGAGTATTATAACTCCCAGTTCGACGAGATAGACATCAAAGTTTATGACCGAGTATCATATAAACAAACGAGGGTCACAACCCTGTACAAACATCGTTGAAATGACAAAAGGGTCTTCAAAGTTTTCAACTGACAGACAATGCCGAGGCATGGTGAATGAGGGGTTATTCATCCTCTTGAAACCACATCAACCAAAGTCGAAAGGCACCTACGAGGGTATGAGACCTGGAGCTTACCAGGAATGGAAGTTCGCCTTTCCTTTCCAAACCCTTGCCCAAGTCGCTCTTCAAACCCTGCAACTGACAAAACAACCGTTTAGAATTAGAACAACTGTAATATTTATTTTAACGTGATAATCGAAAAATTCAATGAAAGAATCACTATCCTTTTCGAGAACTCTTACCTTCTCAACCAACGGCCAAATTCTTTGCATTCACCAGTAAAACGACGAGCTCTTTGCTGTAGACGAGACCAGGATACCTCTATCATTTTACAGCTTGGTGTGTTTCATACGAACTCAAAAATGAAAAGCTTGAAAACTATCAACTCGATAACCACTCAAACTAGAGACTCAATCTTTTAATACAACGCCATTACAACAAGACGAAACCTGCAACCTTCAAGCTTAACCTACAGGTCGCGAGATCGAAACCATTTACAAAGCTTTCTAACCCTACAATTCTGCAGCTTGTTGTCCACACAGACCGAAACAATAGAACAATGAACGACATTCAAATCTCATAAACCAAAAACGACAGCAAAGGTTAGGGTTGCATCGGACGATCCAAATTCATCACTATCGACGATCACAAGAGTGCCAGCGAAATGGCATCGGGACGAACAACATCTGCATTTAATGCTTCATTCTTTAGTACAAGCTTGGCACTGCCACTTTGGCACACGGAGGATCGATCAACATCCAGTTCGGAGGTGTTTCAAACACACAACCATTACACAGTGACAGTTGCAAAGACTATTACATTAATACCATACTACGTGGATTGTTAGCAATCCTTGTCAGCTGAATGTTTCGATTCAATCTTTTAATGCAGGATCAAGTTACGATCTCCACGATCGGCTCGAGGGTTATGCCATTTTAATGACCATCAACTCACCCCCCTGTCAACATAAATGCTTGTCAGTACATTTATAATGACAACAAAACCTTCACGTAACTCTTTTATAAAATCAAAACATTCGATTGCATGTTAATAGTTAAAGCCCTAACTTTATGATTGCGATTTAGGGTATTAAGGCTTAAGTTTAGCCATGTAATAAGTTCAAATTTTATATCATTTCGATATTGTGAACTTTCACATATATCATAAATAATTTTGCAATTATAAAATTATTATATAGGATAGCAATCTTTAAGATTTATATGGTTAGCATGTTATTCATAAGTTTTCATTATTGTAACTATTAAAAAGACAAGAGTTTACACTTGTGAATTTCCAACAAGACCAATGATTAGTAACTAGCATAAAAACCATGCTATGGTCATGAACTTCATACCCTCACTCTTATTACAATGCATCTGACGATTGGTGATACATTTACGACGTTAATACTTTACAAGTATTAGTTATCTTAAGACGACGGCCAAAGCCAAACTAGAACTACATCATTGGCTTACGACAACAAACATAAATAGTATGTATACCTTTTAGACGTCATTGAATTCCAATATTCATAAATTGTAAGACAGCGTTGAAAAACCAGTAAGCAGCACTAGACATTTCATACCTGAAGATACTTGTTTTTGCAAAAGATTTCACAACATTTTTTTTTTCCTCGGAAAAAAGTCGTAATTTTATTATCAGTAGATACAAAATTACATTCTGCAGAATACACGTTGAATTGAATTACACACGTACTTTTAAACTATGCAGTTTTTGAACCTCTTACCTGTCGTCTGCACATAAAATTTTCAAATGCGTTAGCGGCACAACTAAGTAAACTCCAGGGTACCTCGTAGGACACCCTTGTTCATAAGAAGTCAAACTGTCAGTATCATTCCCAAAGAAAAGTGTCGCATCATAGTTATGACCTGTTAGTTCATTTATTACCATAATCATGTTCGTCATTATGTGTTAAAGTTGTCATTTGTCACATTGCTGCTAAAAACATAAATTAAATTATGCTTAGTACTAACGACTGTTAATTAGAGTTGTCGTAATCAAACAATTAATATTTCCGCAATTATAATTTTTGTATTTAATGCCGTTTTCAAAAGTTTTTAATTTTTATGAAAATTCGGGATGTTACAAGTAGCCCCAAGGGTTAGCTCAATTGGTAAGACGTGCAAACACTCTCTCGATACGGGGGAAGGTCACAAGTTTGAGCCTTGAGTCCTTCGGGGTTAGGCCAGCCGTTTATGTCTGGCCGACGGTTTACCATCCTTACCATCCACAAAATGTGGGGAAGTATTGGTGTGTTTCCCGTGCACCGTTTCCGCAGAAAACACATTGATTTTGAGTATGATTTAAAACTGTGAATTCGTCGTTATAAAGATAAATCGATGATCCAAAGATTAAGAGATATTAATGATTTAGCAATGATAGAAATAACTAAGTGCAACGAAATTGTGAATTAAACCAGCATAGATCCATCTTAAACCCGTATCTATCAAGCACCGAGAGGGATCCAATTTCTTAAGGTGTATTTCTTTTTTTAAATTTAAACTCAAGAATTTTGATCTCTCTTGATTGATAGATCCAGGTTTAAGTTTTAAGTTTTTATTTTATAAATGAATATCTATTTTTTAATTTCTTTTCATAATATTTTATTTTATGAACAATCTGAGTTTAAGTTTTAAGTTTTTATTTTATAAACAAATATCTATTTTTTAATTACTTTTCATAATATTTTATTTTATGAACCAACATGGATTTTTTTTAAATACTTTCCAAATACTTTTTACGTTTTATTAGATGATTATAGGATTTTTTTAAATACTTTTACATCACATGTTAGAAGATCTCCCCCATACTGGGCTGTAGAGCACCTCGTTTCACTCGGTGCAATCAATTTATTTACATCAATACAATCCAGTGAATTGAGCCCGCTGCTTTAAATTTATTTGTAGCATAATCAGAGCGAAGATCATGTATCAAGCTCAGCGAAATTGAGAATAAACCCAGTACAACAGATCTTTGGAGGATTTTTACGCATCTGATTGTTTGAAGCTGAAGAGCATATCAGGGTTGGGGAATTGTACAAAGCTTCGACGACTATCTGTTTTTGCATGCTCCGAGTTAAAAGAGTTGCCGAGCATGGAAACATTGGTTGCTTTGGAGGAGTTACTAGTAGACAAATGCGTGAAGCTGAAGAGAATAGAGGGGTTGGCACGGTGTACAGATCTTCGGACACTAAGCGTTGATGGCTTGCAGCCTATTAAACTTGTGCTTGGGCTTGCAACCTATTAAACTTGTGCATTGTTGCAAAATTTGAAGCTGAAGCTTGGGGTTTTTCATCCTTCCCCTCAATTCAAAGCTCATAACTGCACAATACACTCAGAAATTCTCGTCCGGTTTGTCTTCTTTGCTTGAACCTGCATTGATGTTTATGAATTACAGCAGCTATGGATTTATATTACTAAATTTATAAGAACTTTATGTTACTCAATTTCGATAATATTTCGCCCCTTGGTGTTGGTTTATGTCACTCAATTTCTAATAATGTAAATGCATTCGTTTTCTCAATTCTTGAAGCATTGAACGCTACAGGAAACGCTCATGCTCACCAGGAAAGAGATAGTTTGACTCCTTCGCTCAAGCGAAAGAAGATGTCCAAAATCCCTCGCCTTCTATGGGCACAGTATCAAAAAGTACAATGAGAATGGCTTCTGTTGGTGTTTGCGGCAAATGGTCAGATGAATAAGCAGGTAAGTTGATTTTGGAGTAGAAGATAAGCATACACAATTTCATGTATTTCGCCAAAGTGATGCAATTATTGAAATAAATTTAAAACGTATATGCATGTTTAATGTTTACCACTAACCTGATTCTTCGATACGTGGTATGTGGTGCAGGTGAACCAAGCAACGCGTATCTTCTGTGTAGAGGTTCTTAGTAGTGTGCAAGTGCAGGCGTTGTTCATCTTTCAAAACCAGAAGCAATAACAACAGATGAATAGCAGATGCATAACATATGACTCACAGACATTACGGATTAGGAGACTAGTTGGAATTAGGAAGCTGTCGATGTTTGGAAAATTGAATGTGAAACGATAAGGGCATCCTTTTGCATTGAAGGAGGCCAGCTGTGGGATGTCGTCTCCGGTTGAGATGGCGGCGGGTAGGTGTGGTGCATTGAAGTTTTCAGATAAATTTAATTCGAAATGAATAAACCTTAGTGCACCGCCTCATTCAGGAGCTGGAAGATCAGGCAATCCAGCCTATCCCAATCGTCGGACGAAGGATTGAAAGGTTGAAAATCAATAAAAAAAATTTCGGAGAGTCGACTCCCACTTGTAGAAACGCCTTACGGTGTAGTTATAATATAAAATATAAATGATAAGATATCAAAAAATAATAAAATAATTCAAAGTTATTATTGATAATGACTTTTGTTTTAATTTGATTTTGTATTTTATTTTAATTTGATTTTTACACATTGAATTATATCAAAGTACTAAATTTTTATATGATAAATATTTTTATTGAAACTCATATAATCAATAACATTATCATCTTCTTTGTAAAATTAATATAATGAGCAGGGTTGGAATTTGACGAGCATTTTGCTAGTCATAGGGCATTTTGTCTGTGAAATACAGGTAAATTTTTTTTCAAGCCGTCCATTCAAACGTGCAACTAATTAACCAAAACGTGTTTTTGGCGGTCAACGAGTTTTATAAAACGTCATTAGTTTTAGTTTGTAAGGTGATAGTAATCCGACCCCTCCATCCTCTAACGACTCACTCCTCCACCGTTTCTATGTGACAGTGACACAAACGGTTGTCAATGGATAGCGAGATACATACTCAAATCCAGAGACATGAGGATGCAACATTTTTTGTTGCATCTACATACCTCTCTCCTTTTGCGCCCATTCCTGAATTTAAAAAATCCTCTGCATTTGCCCTTGGTACCTCTATTTGGTCATTAAAGTAGGGTGATTGAAACTTCTTGGAGTGGAACTAATCGGATTGAATCACAATGCTCACGCTTTGAAGTTGAAAATGGCAGTGAACATGATTATATTACTGTAGTTTACATACTTGCAGTTTACATGCTTGCAACAATGGACTAGATTACTTGTAGTTTGCCTGATTTGAGAGTCCCTACCATGATTGCATTTACTTCATTATTCGAGAAAATGCGTTGAGATTTCTGTATTGGGAGTGTTGTAATCCCCGGATTGAAGGGTCGATTGGACCCCATGGATTTCCTCATGCCACAGTTGGGTTCTCTGCGCTGTCCCGCAATCTCTTTCAGTTTGAAACAAGTGTCCAAGTATTGTTAAAAGTCTCTCAATTTTTTTGTTTCAAAGAATGCGTATGGCATTTTAGGCATATAGTATTGATATTTGGGTGGGTAGTACTTCATCATAATTTATTGCCCAAGAAATGCATTTTGCAATTACATTTTAAATTTGATTTTGTGATTTGAATAATTGAATTTTACTTCACAATTTATCCCCAATAGACATGGCATTTTTCCCCATTTGGATTTTGTGCTTTTGGTAGTCAGATTCTATTTGTATTTTTTTTCCAGAAATAGGAGGGTAGTCTATTTTTTGTTCATGATCTCACTGCGCAAGAACAGAGTACAGAGATGGCCCTTCTTCCTTCCAATTTTTTAGATTTGTATAGCCAATGCTTTCTCTTAAATTCATCTTAAAATTATGCATCTTTCTTTTCAAGTTTGTTGATTTGCTCTTATTTTTGTTTTCAAATTCACTAGACCATTTATTTTTTTCCTAACAACAACAAAATATAATTATAAACTATATAGCTCTTTTTCCCTTTTTGGTTATTTTCTTGATAAGTTCTTCCTTTCAAGTATGCACACCATTAATATTTAGCCATTGGTTTACTCAGAGACTAAACCAAAATGTAAAGTAATCAAGAATAACACAAGCTAATGGTATTCCTCCTGTCTTTTCTCAAATGAGAAATTATGTCTAAAAAATCAAATTTAGTTTTTTTCTTGCATCCAGTGAGTCCCTTCCGTATGCTACTTGTTTAAATAAACTGCTTCATCGGTCAGTAATCATGTAACCAAAGTTGATTAATAAAGACTACCAAGTAGGGTCGTTGGTTAGCATATCCATCCCAAAAATAAAAAATTTCCAAATTACACAACGATTATGGTTTCATAAATCACATAATATGAGAGAGAGAATTGGCATACAAGGTTGAATTTTCATTTTTTTTATGAGAAGGAGTGTATTTAAGATTAAAATTGGATTACAAGATTAAATTTTCAATTTTTTTTCAAAACTTGAAAATTGACTGTCTAGAGATTTATTATTGAACAAACTTTATTCAACATTTACTATAAACAATAATAAGAGTTAAGAGTAATTTTTTAATTAAAAATTTATTATTGAAAGATTAATTTCTCATTAAAAATTCATTGTTGAAGGTCACAATTTTAGATAAAACGTTATTTGATGGGGAGTATAAGAACCAAAAACTTAAAAAAAATATTTATACGACGAGCAAAAATAAATCCAAATTCCAACTCCGATAACAAGTGCGTCAATTTTTTTATTTAAAGTGCAACCTCACCTTCAATGTGTTGAATGTATCTAACCACTCTGCTTTTGAGAGATGAAATCACCACATTGCATATAATCATGATAGTAAATCTTTAATTGACAGGTGAGTTGATAATCAATCCATTTTCAAATGTGTTTTACAAGTGAAAATAATACTTGTGGAATTTGAAAATAGATATTTTTTATATTTAAAATTTTATATTTTCAAGTACTTTTTTTAAAGTTGAAAATAGTATTATAATTGATTTTGCTTACATAAATATTCATATTTTCATGATAAAGTAATACATCAATAAAAGATAAGATAAGGGATAAGGATAATAACTTATAAAAAGTGAATCATTATAAACATGTTCTATGAGCAAAATTATATTCTATATTGTATGACAATTAATTTATTTTCAAATGTATCTTAAAATGAAAATAGTACTAATGTGGAATTGGATAAACATTTTATCGATAATTTTAAATATTTTATTTTATTTATTTTTTAAATAATTAAAATTATAAATTCTATAGAATTATGTTCTATGATAAACAAATTTAAACCTTATAATTTGTTCATTGATGTGTGAGAAATAAATCAACTTCAATGTCTAACTTTTTCTTGAGAATCCTTCATAACCTAATAAAATACCAAACAACAATGTTAGGTCTAATTACCATCATGGTGAAGAAAATGTCCACAATACTATTGCAAAAAAAAAATCTTTGTAATGTTGTTGTTGTCATCCCTTTGGTGTTTTGTTATTGTTGTAGAAACATGAGTTTGACAATTATCATCAATATTCCCCCTTTTGTAAACTAAAAGGTGAGACATCATGGGTTTTGTTGTTGGTTACCATTAACGAATTCATCAAAGTATTTCATGGTTTTGGTTGACCACAAACAATTTTCACTTATCAATGTATCTAGTGATTTTGGTTAACCACTAACGATTTTCACTTATCAATGTATCTTGTCATTTTGGTTGATCACTAGCCATTTTTACTTCATCAATGTATTTGGTGATTTTGGTTGACCACTAACTATTTTCACTTCATCGGTGTACTTCCCCCTCTAATACACAAGAGAGTTGCATCTTTTCTTTATCGATGTATTCTCCCCCTTAAGGTGTAAGAGAGTACCATTTTCACTTCGTTATTACTTCCCCCCTTTGAGGTGCAAAAGATTACCATTTTGGAGTCATTAACTCAAATTTCAACTCAAAAAATGTTTAGAGTTGGTCCCCAATCATGCCCAAGACCATCATCTAGAACAACTAATTGAAGATATTGAAAGCCAACTAATTTTGTAACTTCACCATTCAAATAGGTCTTACTTGTGTCTAAACTAGATGGTAAGGCTTATCCAAATTCTTGGCTTCTAAATTCCATCACCAAGAGATTATACAACCATATGAACTTTTGGTTTCTTAACCTTCTTCTTCTTTCAACATTTTTCATAAATATAATTTTCCTTCCCACCATGGATATCAAAGTAATTTGTCTCACATTTGTGTCCATATGGCCAACTTGATGACAGTAATGGAACTCATCCAAAATTTTATCAATTTGATTATCATTAACTTTATCAGTGATATCATTAACTTCTTGAACAAGTGAATCTTACCTCTTCAAATAAATATGACACTCACAAATTGAACTAGTTTGGAGTAGCCTAGAATATGAAAGTTGAGGTATTTTTCATATCCTAAACCTTTTTTGTCTCTGTCGAATTTTAACTCTTCCCATAGTCTAATATTTAAATCTTTAGAATTGTACCTTGTTTCATCTCCTAAACTTCATATTGAGGAATATGGATTTCAAATAAATGATTATGTTGATCAAGAATTGGTTTAGAATTCTTAGATTTCTTTTGATCCTTTGAGTGTCCTTAACTCGTTATTCAAGAGTTGAGATTGAATTTGTAGCATGTCTACCTTTGTCTATATGACTCATAAATAGGTAAGAATGTGTTCCAAAATTCATTTGAGCATTGTGATTGAAAGTGACTTCAACTGTATTAATCAATGTTTCTAACAAAGAAAATCGTTTTCCATGATTGTGACCAACAACTATGTCATGCTCACTTGCACTTGTTTTCTTTTGTGTCATGGTCACTTGTCATGTCCCAAATTTGGCATTGGGTCACAATGTCCTAATCACATTGGCCATATTCATTAGAGTTGTCAAATTTATGCTAAAGGTCAAATAATTGCCAAGGAGGGATATTACTAGTTTCCTAGGTTTGGGGTGGAAGCTTTGGGATTGTGAATAATGGGGATAATAAATGATGTTGGAACATTAGGATGGAATAAATATTTAATAAAGGAGATAAATAAATATATACAGGTGAAAATCAAAGTGGCATTTGATCATGAAGACACATGGAGGAAGTGGGACCCACACAAGCTAGAATGTATGTGCCACATGGCATCCTCTTCTTGCAATTTCGAATCTATGGGAAGCCTAATGTTCTTGGGATGATTTATAAGGTCAATAATACTTGTCATGAGTCAATGAGGTCGAAATATAGAGTAAGAGTAACTCCCATGGAAGAGGAAGAGGTAATTTGGAGGTAGTGAGACACTTGGGCTAGATTCCCTCGCTCTATGACAACAATGATGAAGATGCTATGACACCTATGACACAAATAAGACCTGAAGGATGAAATATGACATATATGACATGTCAAGGCTAAAAATAGACTCCAAGAGGGCGCTCAAGGGTGTTAGGGCAGCTAAGATGCTTCCACATGTGATTTGGTGGAAGTGGGAGACTAGGAATTGTTGTACAAGTGGCGTTCTTTGGAATCTCTTCCCAACTTGAGTTGACATGAGTCTTTTGGAAGGAATTTGACCCATGGAGGACATTAGAAGTTTATAAATGTCAATAAAAAAGAATGAAACCAGCTTTTGATCATTTGTAGAATTTGCAATTGCATTTGTGAAGAGGGAGAGCTAGTGGATGACTAGTTTCTTGCCTTAGCCAATTTCGAGGGTGAAAAATTCCCATCCAAGTTGGTAATTGGAAAGTCCATTCAGAACTTTCATTTGTATATTTAATGGAGTCTTTATTTTCAGGTGTAAGCTACAAGGCAACTCATGGTTTCTTCTATTGCAACTCACTCCTTCAACCATTTCCAGTTTTGATGGCATATTCTTGATCCTTGAGGGAGGGCATTTTTGGTGAGCTATTTTACTCTTTGGGGGAGATTATAATGCCCCATTTATTTTTTAATATAAATTAAATACTCTGTTATTCATCTCCAGAAAGTTTCAGGTCGAAATTCCAAGTAGAAATGTATAAATCTCATTTTTTATGAAAGAACAGTGCCATTTCCCCACTACCTTGTTGTGAGCCAATGTAATTCTGATGATTTCCAATGAATGGATGATTCTATGATGAATTTGTGATTAATGGACTGCCATGGATGTATTTTACAAGTTTCATGTACTGTACTTGAGCATTTGAAGTATTTTTACTCATTTTAATTGCATTGGGAGAAGAAATAGTGCAATTTCCCTAAAGGTCGAATTGGTGATTTTTGCAGCTGAATGGAAGAGGGTTGGAATAGATATAATAATCAATTAATGGTGCACATGAGATATTAATAACATCCTTAATACATTCCCTACCTCTGTTCATAAATTTGAGTGGTTTTGGAGGCATTTGGGAAGCCATTTTCAGTACTTACCCCAAGGGGATTTGAACCCCAAATTACTAGTAAAATTGCATACTTGGTCCAGAATATTAAGAGAGTTTGCAGAGGTATTTTGGTGGCCATATCTCATCCCTGAAAATCATATTCAATTCATAATATCATTCATACACCTTCCTTGAATATTTGAAGTCATTTGGAGTCAATTTGAGACCTAGAGACCAATACTAGTCAAAGGGAAATTACTAGTAAAGTTCCCTACATTGGCTAGAATTGAAAGAGGATTTGCAGAAGTGTTTTAAAGGTCCAAAAGAATCCCTGAAATATGTATTTATGTTCTAACATCATCCATATACCTTCTCAGAATATTTGGGAGCAATTGGAGCAATTTGGGGACCTAGAGCTCAAAACTAGTCAAAGGTCTAACTAGGGAAAAAGTGAAAAATTGACATTTTAATAAAATTCCTAACAAGGGTCATTACAGTGGTATCAGAGCATGATATTGGCACCTGATGTAGTCTTATGTTTATGATGAAAAAAATTTAGTGACCAATCTTATACATTGGAATCAAAAGTAATATTGTTGAAGAGGAGGAACTAGGAAAAAAAAAGAAAGGAAAAAAAAGGCATTTAGAGAAAACTATGACTAGGGAAAAAAAAGGAACGTTAGAGGAGAATGAGGAGTTTATAAAATTATTGAAACCATCCTTTGAAGACAAGTGGAGGCAACTAATGCAAGGGTTCGAATTGTTGGTTAGTCAACTTGAAAGCAACTTGGAAAAAAGAATGAGCAATGGTTTTGTTTTCAAGGAAAAGAAGGAAATGGATGAAATAATTGCCAAGGAGGAACCTCATGTAATGGTGGAACATGAGGTACATGTTGATATGCAGGTGCTTGAAGATGCTACACTCAAAAAAGAAGAAGAACAAGCACTTGTCTCTGTTCAGATGGATTATGCGGTGCCTCATAGGGAGAGCTGCATCGCCTTGGAGGAGGCACATGATCTCACAATAGTTGGACCAGGCAATTATGGAGAAGATGAATTAAATATTTCGATGGGTAATATTTGTAAAGATTTAAAGTTGGTTCATAATTCCTCACCCCATACTTCTTTTTCAGCCATACCAATTGGGGATGAAAATTGGGTGAAAGGTTTTTTTCTAATGGTGCCACATGAGGGGTATGAAACTCCTACCTCTCCTTTTGATATGACATGAATAGAGCACCTCATTATTTAAATTTGTAGCAGCATATTGTTTTAACTTATGATGATACATATCTTCCTGGATGCACTTATGATGTTCACTTGAGTCACTTGAAGACTCATGATTTTCCTTGCTCCTTGCTTAGCTCAATTGGTGTTGGAGGAACTTCATTCACTTCCTGGATGAAAGAATACATGGTTGAATATTTTGATGCATATCACATCCTTTTGGAGCAACATGATAGGACATGGGATCCTCACCTATGTCATTGGAGCAGATTTGATTGGTTACTTGATGCTTGTATGCACTTGGAAAATGGTGGTCTACTTGCTTGGAGGTATAAGCACTTTCATGATTCTTTAATGAAGCATATTATTGATGTTCATTTTCATTATGTTGTTATGTACTTTGATGATATATATTCCGTATTCATGGTGTTTGGAATAATGCATACAAGAAAATGGGATCCAGGAACTATGAATTGGAGAGCACTTCTAATTGTTGGAGTGCAATACAAGCAATGGGACCCTGGGATAATTCTTAGTCTCATTGGTTTCAATTTTTGGGGGAAACAAGAAGTATGGGAGATGGATTTCCCACTTAATAAAGTGATTTTTATCAGAGTAGTGCAGCAGCAAGCATGGTGGTTCCTCTCTAAAATCTTCATGGAAACTCAAAGACTCAAGGTTGGGCAATTCAATGGCAACTTCAAAGAATTATACAAAAAGCAGGTTTTTCAACACCCATGTTTGAAATTGCTTGAGGACAAGCAATATTGGGAAGGAAGGATTTGTCATGCCCCAAATTTGGCATTGGGTCACAATGGCCTAATCACATTGGCCATACTCATTAGAGTTGTCAAATTGATGCTAAAGGTCAAATAATTGCCAAGGAGGGAAATTACTAGTTTCCTAGGTTTGGGGTGGAAGCTTTGGGATTGTGAATAATGGGGATAATAAATGATGTTGGAACATTAGGATGGCATAAATATTTAATAAAGGAGATAAATAAATATATACAAGTGAAAATCAAAGTGGCATTTGATCATGAAGACACATGGAGGAAGTGGGACCCACACAAGTTAGAATGTATGTACCACATACAGACTATAGTCCTGAACACAAAGTACTGACGATTTTTATACTTCGGTTTCAGAAACTACTGTAAATTCCGTAAAGCTACCTGGGCACATCAGCATATGTCCACTAGACTAGCACACTGGGAGCTCAAGAGCGCCGAAGCCACTCTGAGATTTGAGTCTGTAATATGTGTGCAAGCTGCTATTAATGAAAGATTGAAGCAAGAATATTGAAAGACGATCTTGGTGGTGTTTGGTATTAGATCCAGAACATTGGTTCTTGCTGTAAGTGATGTTTCAATTTGCTTCATATCAGTTATCTGTTATCTATTTTCGTGTTTTATCTGTTTTTATGCAATCTGTCAAACTGCTTTGGTAGGCTGTGGAAATGACAGCTGAGGTTAATTGAAGGACTGTGTAGGATTGAATTGAGTTGTCTGCGAGTGAGGTCATAGATGTGAGTGAGGTGCAGTAAATCCTCTAGTACAGGAAGCCATTGTGAGCATTAATCCCTCTGAGTCATGGATCCTTCAATGGAAGCAGTTTCGCTCACCCAACTAGATTGCCAAATAGAGAATGACACTGAAGTGTCCTTAGCAGATCGCCATTCATCTTTTCTTAATGAAACATCTACTTCTTCTTCAGTCATAAACATCCAAGATTTAAATCCATTATAAAACTGGCAACTCCCAGCCATTTTTCCCAGAGATGTATATAAGCTTTCATGGTGGCAGTACAGAACTACTACACAAATTAAGTTAAGTTCAATTGATGTCTTGTTTACAGATAAAGACGAGCCTGTACATATCAATCTTATTGATAAATGTCAAATAGATTGGGCTAAGGCCCAAGGTTATAAATATGCTCATTTA
The DNA here is from genome assembly GCA_027924585.1 of Larix kaempferi. Taxonomy (NCBI): domain Eukaryota; kingdom Viridiplantae; phylum Streptophyta; class Pinopsida; order Pinales; family Pinaceae; genus Larix; species Larix kaempferi. The sequence goes on from BSBM01001346.1 coordinate 15,810,587, forward strand.
GGAGCAATAAAACTCGGCTTGGGTCCATTAGTGAGACCATATCTTCCTGTTTCTTCATTATGTGTTGCAATAGATACAAGGCATCGAAATTTCTTGGATGCCATAATAGGTGGATTCACTGCACCTCTACATGATGGCCTAACTTATGGAACTGTCTATCCTAAGTATTCTGTAAGCCTAGATGACCCATACATCTATGACCTACTCAAAGCTTACATTCTCCCAAAAGGATTCAATATGGATACTGGTTCAAAAATTATCCAGCTGAAAGGTTGTGTGGTCATCCGGTTTGGGAATGATACTCTTCCACCATTGCGAAAACAAGTCCATCAGAGTTTGCACCTGCAAAGCGTGGTGGAAAGTGACAAATCTAAGCAGTCTACTCCAGTTACTTTTGACTGGACTGGTATTAACTATCCCAGGCAATGGGAAGTTAAATACAAAAAATTGAGAAATCTAGAAAGGCAAGCTCAGTCTTTCGCATCTTATCCTATAACCTTCGACCGTTCTTCTAACTCCTTTCGTCTTCCTGAGGGTACACCAACTCCTAGATTTACTCCTCCCCTCATCAGGTCGTGCTCTAACTCTTCTTATCAAAATGCTCGAAGACAAGCTGAGTCAAATTCTACCTCTTCCTCTCAGCCCTCTTATTCTGGTCTTCATGATACAGAGCACTGTGGCCAACATTCTGACTGCCCAGCCTGTAATAAGATTGCTCAAAGATTACAACACCATAAGGCAAACAATCCACCTACCCTTGGTATGTTCTCAGGATTTCCTAGAGCCAAAACAGGCATGGAAGTTGTCTTAGAGGGAAAAAGGTCCTATATTCTAGGAAGAATTCTTCCTGATACCCCGTTCAGACAATTTTCAGTAGATGGCCAATTAAAAAGAGAATGTGTTCCTCATAAGTCTTCTGCTCCTGAGGAGACTGTGTCTGATGATATAAAGCTCGCAAATTATGGAAATTTGCAGCATTAGCTAACTGCCCAGAACCTGGATGATATAGCATTGGATATTATCCAGCTCAGAAAAGACATGACCGAAGAAAAAGGGAAGATCTCCATCATAGCTATAAAAATAGATCTTCTTGATCATCTCCTGCATGATACATCAGCAATCAAGCTAGCTGTAGAAACAGCTTCTGTAAAAACTGAAAGAAGATTGACTGTCTTAGGAGAACTCTTGAACAAAACCCAAGAGTTAAAGAAAAAAGAAACTACAGTCAGTCCCTCAGTCCTTTCTCTTGCATCAAAGGGTCACCAGAGAAAACATTCCCACTCCCGGAGTCTATCTTTTGGAATGTTAAGTTTGAATGAAGATGACAATAGACCTGAATTTAATTTTGGTCAAAATGAACAAGAGTTTGGAGAGATTCAAGAAACAATAGCCTAGTTTCACCTCATGCCTCCAGCCCTTGCCCCTAAATACTTGGCCATGATGTCATCTTATCAGAGGCCAAACCAAGAAGAAGCCCAGTCATCAATTACTGGTCCGCCTCCTCCTGCCTTTGATACCCATATGCAAGAAGTCCCTGCTTCCACAGCTCCATCCCATCGATTCCACTTTGGAATTAATGGTATGAATAATCTGTTGTCCCAGATGCCAGAACAACCTGTTCTGAACATTCAGTGTCAGTCCAAAGCTGATGTTAAGAATGCCATTGGATTACTAGGAAAATGGATTCTGTATAAAAGAACTCAAGACTCATCAATCACAGGACAACAATTAGGTACACAATTAATTGCTGGTCTTTTAGGACTCGCCCATGAGTGGTGGCGATGGCTTCCTCAAGAGTCTAGAAACGAAATGCTTCAAGCTGATGATGCTGATCATCAAATCTTACAAGCATTAGGAAAAGAGTTCTATGGCCCTGAAGATTCAGAAGACTATGATCATTTAGCTTCCCTTTTTATGTCAGCACGTCTCTGCGATTTAGGGCAGAGTCAACAATATTTCTACTACATGCAGAAATTGCTTATCTCATCAGAAAAATCAGGCAAGCCTGCTTATCTGAAACATTACCTGCGTAGTTTTCCAGGTCATGTACCTGATGCAGTTGAGCAATATATGAAGGATAAGAAAATAGATCTCAGAGGTCTATCATTGGCACAATTACATGGCCACATAATGGAAACCTGGCAAGAACATTGCCCGGAGAAAAGAGTAAGTAAAGACTTTAAAAGAGACCAAGGCATGTACTCCTCATCATTTTGCAAGAATGTGGCACAGATGCCTGACTGGGGATGTGGTGCCTACAATAGAGGTCACTTTTGGAAAGAATCCTGCCACTGCAAGAAAAAGAAAAAAAGGATTTTTTTCTAGCGCCCCGAGATTTCATCCTTCAAAGCCATATAAGCATAAGGAAAAATATAAGAAATCCTATGGCTATAATAAATATCGCAAGCCTTCCCATAAAAGGTTTGTCAGAAGAAGATCTGAAAAGATAAATAAAGATTCATGCTTTATAAATAAAGATTCATGCTTTATCTATGGTCAAAAGGGCCATTGGGCAAGCAAGTGCCCACAACGGATATCAAAGCCAAGGCTAGCAACCTTGTGCACTTCTCTTGATCCCAGATGGTGGGATCTCTGCTTCTGTTCTCCAGACGCAACTCCATCTGGAGAAATCATTTATCTTCCATCTGATGATTCATCAGATTCGCGATCCGAGTCTGATTCTTAGTCAGACGCTCAGCTTGCTCAATTTGATCCTTCCTCCTCTGAGTCGGACATGGATGCAAATTTAGGGGGGTGTGAGCCTCCAGACTTTGAATTTTATCTAAATATGTTTACAATCTCTCCAAAACAGCAACTGCGAAAACAATGTCTGCCATCCATCTACAACTTTCAGAGACTCCACCATTTTAGTATATCCTGAAGAGAGACCTCAAAGAAGAGAAACATAAGTTACTTGCCTTACTGGACAAAGGAAAAAATAAAGCTGATGAAGATATTCCTGTAAAATATAACCCAACAGAATTATACCAGAACTATCCAGTAGAACATAGGGATAGGCAGGAATTCCGTAAAGATAAAGAAAAGTTGCTAAGATTGCAAATCAAAGAAAAACAACAGATTTTGAAGAAGTTGGTCAGTGAGATCGAAGATCTCAAAGATATGGTAAAAGTTCTTATTTCAGAAAGAGACCAGTCTTCAGATGAGGAAATGAGTCAGCAATATGAAGATGCTCTCAAAAGCCCAGATCACAAAGAGCATGCCTCCCTTGACATTTCCCCAGACCCATTCTTAGGAGCATTCACTGGTCCTAAGCTGTTTATAGAAATTTTATTTTGTCCTCATGAGTTTAAGCCCTATACCATGCATTGTATGATAGATTCAGGTTGTCAGTTAAAATTAGCAAAAGGTGGTGCAATCCCATCCTTTTACTGGGAAAAGTCTGATCATTTTGGTAAATCCATAGAGGGAACCCCTGTACAGTTATTGGGTAAAGTTGTTGATTTCCCTATCCATATTAATTCCTGTTTGAATTCATTATCTTTGTATAGACTTGACAATATAAAAGAAGATTGCATTTTAGGTTCTGAGTTTTTGACAAGAGTCAGTCCTTTTTCCATAGATACTCAGAAACTGCTTTTTAGATGTACATTATTTGGTAAATCTGTTACTTGTCCTCTTTCCTTAGAAGCAAAACCCAAGTGTTCCAGCCCTGCAAGTAAACCTGAGTCAAAAACAAATGTAGCAGAACTGTTTAAAATGGAAAGATGTATAGCTTATGCAGAAATGCATAAAGTAAAAGCCTTTGCTGATATATTTGCTATGCTTGAGAATGATTGCTGCTCAGAAAGCCCAAATGCTTTCTGGACAAGAGAGAAATACTTTGTTTCTCTACCCTTTGATCCGCTACAGAAGCACAAAGCAATGAAAGCATCTGCACGACTTATGTCTCCTTCAGAACGTGAATTCTGTGCTTCAGAAGTTAAAGAGCTCCTCTCCAAAGGTTTAGTTGAGCCTTCTAAAAGTCCGTGGGCTTGCCGAGCCTTCGTGGTCAATAAGCATTCAGAGAAAAAGAGAGGAAAGCCAAGGTTGGTGGTAAAATATAAACCACTAAATGCTATACTACAAAAGGTTAGGTATCCTTTGCCTGACAAAGCAAGCTTGTTACAGAAGATAGCTGGCTGCACAATCTTTAGTAAGTTTGATCTGAAATCTGGTTTCTATCAGATTGGTATTGAGGCTAAAGATCGATACAAGACAACATTCGTAGTTCCACATGGCCAGTACCAATGGAGAGTTCTACCCTTCGACATTAATAATGCTCCCTCAGAGTTTCAGAAGCGCATGGAGGATAGCTTCCGAGATAAAAAATGGGTGCTGGTATTTATCGATGATATCTTGATTTGTTCAAGAAATCTACAAGAACATCTGAAACACCTTCAGGAGTTTTACAATCTGGTTTTCAAGCATGGTCTTGTTCTCTCAAAGAGCAAGATGGAGATTGTCAAAACTGAGATAGAATTTCTTGGTTTTAAATTAAATAAAGGACAGGTTATTCTACAGCAACATGTCCTTAATGTGTTTGCCAAATTCCCAAACCAGATTCTGGAGAAAGTACAGCTCGAAAGATTTTTGGGTAGCTTGAATTATATAAGACCATTTTATAAAGGCCAAGCTGAAGACATCCATGTATTGCAGCAGAGACTAAAGAAGAATCCGCCTAAGTGGTCTTCAGAAATGACTTCGGCTGTGCAGAAGATTAAAGCCAAAGTCAAAGAGCTTCTTGCCTTATCACTCCCTCAAAAAATAGGCCAGCTGGTTATTGAAACTGATGCTTCATCAAAAGCTTGGGGTGGTGTTCTCATTGAAATAATTAATGGCAAGGAATGTATATGTGGTTATGGATCTGGTTCTTTCAAAGCTGTTGAGTTAAACTATCCATCAAGCCACAAGGAGATTCTGGCTGTTAAGAAAACAGTCAACCATTTTATTTTATTTCTTAAGCCTGTCAAGTTTGTAATTAGAACTGATTTTAAAATAATTCTTGGTATCTTTAAAAATGAGAACCTAATGGCATAAAATAGTAGTAGAATTTTGAAATGGTTTATTTGGTTGAATAATTTTGATTTCTCCATTGAGTATAAACCAGGTTATATTAGCCGTGTGGCTGATAAGTTAACCAAAGAACAACCACAACAGCAGCAGTTACCTCAGCTTAATATGTTTACCTCTGGAGCTTCAAGCTCTCAGCATCCTGATAAAGGCAAAGAGAAAGATTCAGTGAGGCCTAACTACTCTAGGAACCAACAAGCAGGGTTGTTTCTTGAACCCTGGGATGAGTCCCTGACTCCGGAAGAAAGGCAGCTCACTCTGGAGCATGCCAACAGAAATGATGCAGAGAAGTATCTCTCTGTTACTTTGATCAAACAGATCCTTGATTCCCCGCTAAAGTTACAGATTTTGGAACATTGGGAAAAGGATGCCTTCCGAGGTTTTGAACGTGCTCAAGATAAGCTGAGAAGTTGCAGAGAAATTTGGATGGACTGCAAGCAAGAAGATGAAGGTCCAGTTTGGTACGTTGATATTGGTCATGGTAATCTTACATGGTCAACTTACAACTTGATCCTTCAATTTTGCAGAGAGGAGAGGTCTATTGTTATTTGTGTCGATCCTTCTAATATGATAACAAATAAATGGTCCGGTTGGACTGAGATCCTTTTGGATAGATTTTTCCCGCGCAAAGATTGGGTGCGAAGAAGGGAAAAATTCATCATCCATTTGCATGCAGACATGCAGGTAGTTGACCAGAACCATATGTGGTTCAAATTTAAGTTGTGGCAACTTGGTGGCTGTTACACTCCTTTGGGTTAGACCATTTTTACCTCACAGAAGTTCTTCAAGCGAGATCAACATGGCAACAGGATAGATGCCAAGATTCACACAAAGTGGATTCCATTAAATTTTCGGGTTGAATCCCTATTTCAGGGAGATTTCATTTGTACTCCAAATCCGGTACTGTTCGGTTCTGATGTCGAGTAGTGTTTTGACTACAACCTGTATCCGCCATTAGATTTTGGTGATCCTGATCTCGAGCTTGTTAATGATTACCCGAACTCTTCAGATGATGACTTTCCCATCTTTAATAGTCCGTGTGGTGGGGTTGATCTCGGCGATGGCCGAGACAGATGTATTTTCTTGCAAGGTTGGGATTCACATGATTGAAAGCATGATGGGCCTGCTTCATGGCTCCACGTTGTTGTACTTTTGCTTTAATAAAAGTTTGTCGGCTTATCTGTCGGTTCGGGTCCCCATATGTTGAAAGACCATCAAGGGATGAGATAATGAGCATGGTAGTCCCCATGTGTCACCCTGAATCTTTCCTTTTGACCGCCTGGCGTCAGTCCTTGGTCACCGGGTAACCGGTTGGCACTTGTATAAATAAGAGTCCCGAGGCTCATTTTAAAGGATCGAGTCAAGTCTGAGCATTCTAGTAGTTAGAGCTCTACAAGTGTCTATAAAGAGCCAGAGTGTGGGAAACGAGCAGAGAGTGGCTTCAGCACTCTTGAGTTCCCAGTGTGCTAGTCTAGTGGACATATGCTGATGTGCCTAGGTAGCTTTACGGAAGCCTAATCTTGGTTGCGTTTGGAATCCTCTTCTTGCAATTTCGAATCTATGGAAAGCCTAATGTTCTTGGGATGAGTTATAAGGTCAATAATACTTGTCATGAGTCAATGAGGTCGAAATATAGAGGAAGAGTAACTCCCATGGAAGAGAAAGATGCAATTTGGAGCTAGTGAGACACTTGGGCTAGATTCCCTAGCTCTATGACAACAATGATGAAGATGCTATGACACCTATGACACAAATAAGACCTGAAGGCTGACATATGACATATATGACATGTCAGGGCTAAAACTAGACTCCAAGAGGGCGCTCAAGGGTGTTAGGGCAGCTAAGATGCTTCCACATGTGATTTGGTGGAAGTGGGAGACTAGGAATTGTTGTACAAGTGGCGTTCTTTGGAATCTCTTCCCAAATTGAGTTGGCATGAGTCTCTTGGAAGGAATTTGACCCATGGAGGACATTAGAAGTTTATAAATGTCAATAACAAAGAATGAAACCAGCTTTTGATCATTTGTAGAATTTGCAATTGCATTTGTGAAGAGGGAGAGCTAGTGGATGACTAGTTTCTTGCCTTAGCCAATTTCGAGGGTGAAAGATTCCCATCCAAGTTGGTAATTGGAAATGCCATTCAGACCTTTCATTTGGAGCTTTAATGGAGTCTTTATTTGTAGGTGTAAGCTATAGGGCAGCTCATGGTTTCTTCTATTGCAGCTCACTCCTTCAACCATTTCCAGTTTTGATGGCATATTCTTGATCCTTGAGGGAGGGCGTTTTTGGTGAGATATTGTACTCTTTGGGGGAGCTTATAATGCCCCATTTATTTTGTAATATGAATTAAATACTCTGTTCTTCATCTCCAAAAATTTTCAGGTCGAAATTCCAAGTAGAAATGTATAAATCTCATTTTTAATGAAAGAACAGTGCCATTTCCCCACTACCTTGTTGTGAGCCAATGTAATGCTGATGATTTCGAATGAATGGATGATTATCTAATGAATTTGTGATTAATGGACTGCCATGGATGTATTTTACAATTTTCATGTACTGTACTTGAGCATTTGAAGTATTTTTACTCATTTTAATTGCATTGGGAGAAGAAATAGTGCCATTTCCCCAAGGGTCAAATTGATGCACATGAGACCTTAATAACATATTTAATACATTTCCTACCTCTGTTCAGAAATTTGAGTGGTTTTGGAGGCATTTGGGAAGCAATTTTTAGTACTTACCCCAAGGGGATTTGAACCCTAAATTACTAGTAAAATTGCATACTTGGTCCAGAATATTAAGAGAGTTTGCAGAGGCCTTTTGGTGGCCATATCTCATCCCTGCACATCATATTCAAGTCCTAATATCATTCATACACCTTCCTTGAATATTTGAAGTCATTTGGAGTCAATTTGAGACCTAGAGACCAATACTAGTCAAAGGGAAATTACTAGTAAAGTTCCCTACATTGGCAAGAATTGAAAGAGGATTTGCAGAAGTGTTTTAAAGGTCCAAAAGAATCCCTGAAATACAAATTTATGTTCTAACATCATCCATATACCTTCTCAGAAGATTTGGGAGCAATTGGAGCAATTTGGGGACCTAGAGCTCAAAACTAGTCAATGGTCTAACTAGGGAAAAAAGTGAAAAATTGCCATTTTAATAAAATTCCTAACAAGGGTCATTACATCACTTATACTTCAGTTTCCAAACTTAGGGTGTTGGGTACTATTGATCATTCACCCCAATTTCTTATTGTACACTTATTTTTTGTTGATGAAACTCACTTGAAGACTACAATAAAAAGATGATGACCTCCCTATTCAATTTTAAGCAAGGCCTTTTTCACAATAGGGATTAAAACTCCACCCTTTGTACAATTCAATAACCCGATTCAATGATTCAAACCTTATCCTTTAATTTGTACAATCCATTGACTGTATTACTTTACCATCAAAGTACTTGTACCATATTAAATCACTGGTATGTGTATGTGGCATATTGACGAGATTCGAATTGCTATCTTCTTAAGCACGGCGTAAAATTTCAAGGCATGTTCTCCCCCATACCTCAAAGTAATTGCAGAAGTAAAACTCGTGTATAGTTATACAATGAAGTGCATAGATACTTGAGGTACAACTTCCCTCCCAAGCTACGTGAGACCCCAAGAAATAAAAGAGCTTGTGGTACGAATTGCACAGCTGTCCATCATTATATTATGTGTTAACTAGAGGCTCGAGGCCTCCATTAAAATCTCTGCTAGTGCATTGAATTGCCCAAACTTTGAGAGTTCACGCCCAAGCCTGGAATTTGATGTGGTGTAGGACATATTAAGCAAACTGGAATGCATTTTACGGGTAATATTATATTCCACACGTCACCATCTACGTGTGAGAGAAAATGTGGACCATCAATTTGAAGTCTAATAGTGTCCATCAAATGTAAACAATGTTAGTACATGCATGGCACTTGGCAAGTGGGTAGTGCGAGTCGCAACCATGGTTTACCTGCAACCTAAGTTAACTGCAAATTAAATGTGCCATGGAACTTAGCAGTGGTTTGCATGGTTTGAAACTTGAGGGCTGGTGCAATTATACACAGTCGTGACCATGGTTTACCTGCAACCTAAGTTAACGCAAATTAAATGTGCCATGGCACTTGGCAATAGTTGGAACGGTTTGAAACTCGAGGGCTGGTGCAATTAAACGATCTTACACTGGTAGTAGGTACCATAGGGTTAATGCAAGTTAATGGAATTAATTGCTTGGACCTTGGGGTTGTTAGCTCAATTTGGTACCTATTGGATGCAGCTTGCCAGTTGCAACTGTGAGTTTGAGGCTCTCTCTTCAAGTTGGATGTTGTGTTCATCGACTAAGCTCCATCGATTCCCTCAACCATTATTTTATGATCCCTCCCCGTCTCGGTGAGACATGGACACCACCAAATGTGGGTCGAAAGATTGCCAGTGCCCAACAAGGTATACCTGTTACGAGTGGGGGTTTGAATGGTATACATAGGACTCAATAATTTCAAATCTTCTATGGGCACTTGATTCCTGATTATGAGATGCATAGCCTAGAATTAATGTGTAGTTGCATGATTCTTGTCTCCAGAGTGTTAAGAGACTCAGGGAAAGTCGATGTCTGGTGAGTTTGGGCGCATAGAGGAAGCTGGAGGCATGGAGGCTGGATTTTAGTGGAAATAGGTTTACCTGTTCCAGTTCTACAAGAGGAATATCAAGTTTTTCCAGTTTTCATCAAGAAAGCATAAGCAGGTAAGCATTCGCAACTGCTCCCGTTCTATTACCCTATGCTTAGCTATTTTAAAAAATTAATTATGCTTCTTATTAGAACTTCCATTCGCCCAATTTTTTCTTTCTGCCCATTACACAGTAGCCTCTTCTCGAATCAACATGTACAGTTTAATAAAATTTTCAGCTTCATCTTTCCCACTTTCAAGTGTCATTGTGTCCCCTAGAATATGGTTTAGAAGGAGGGGTTCCAATTCGAAAGGGCATAGCCTAATAGCCTTTAAGAGTTTTTTAAAGAGAGAGGGGAGAGGGCGTCAGTCTCATAGAGATAAAATAATGGGGTTCGAGAGCCTCATCCATGACGTTGTAGAGATCTTACGATCGAGCTCACTCTTTAATTAAGAAAGAGGTGAATTTTAAAAGGTTGAGCATGGGACAAGGATATCTATCTCTGCATTTGACAAACTGCTTCAACTTTGCTGAGAAATCTTGTTGGATTTGAATATATTTTGAGGTTATCTTCGTTGGGATCCTTTCCTCCCATCGCTGCATAACCCCCCATTGGCTTACACATTGACAAAAAGTGAGGTGAAAGTGAAACAAAACTTTCTTGGTTAACTCATCAGGATCATGACTTGAAGAATGTAGGTTTGAATCTTGCCCCAGCCCACCCTAGCATATCGTGCACTGCCAGCCGGTGTTCCGTATTTGGGTAGTCGGGAAGCTGGGCTTCGATGTTTCCCCCCGATAATGTATCCATTTTTTTAGACCCCTAGTTATGGCATGAATATGGGACGGCCCATGGGGGACACCATATTGAACCCGCCCAAATCTCTAAGCAAGTAAGCAACACTGAACATGCCTAGACCCCAAGATTGAATCTGAGTTTCCATGTGTGGTTCAAGTTCAAAGTATACAATATTACAGACCAAAAACATTTCTCCACCTTCAACTTCATATAAGAGGTGATAATAATCCCAGAAACCAATAGCTTTTCACTTAGCACATGGGTCTGCTATCGTACGGCGGCCAGCCGCTGTCATATAAGATTTTATTTAAATTTCAATTTGTGAGCATTCATTTCATCCAGATTTCACTCTCAAATTTTTGAAATACACTTTGGTAAAAAAATACAATTTGTTATGTATTCGGTGAAATTTCACTATTATTGTAAAACACTTTCTTTGATAATACACAATAAAGTTACATTCATATATTTATTATTATGAACAGTGTTTTGGTGTATTTATCTTATTTTTTAAAGTAGAAAATCAAAATTATTAATATGAAATGTCACAAAAATGCAAACAAATTTGACATTCATGAATTTACACAAAACGTAAAGCGAAAGGCATAGAAAATACAAGACCATCATCAAATTGACTGGTGACAGGTAGAGTAGATTTGAAATTCCAGGCCTGGTCACACCTTTGCTCTATGTGCTAGACCTAGCCATGGTTCAATTATGAGAGAGGGAAATTATTGTACTATAAACCTTTAAACTTATAATCGAAATAACTCTTAGAGGACGAGATATCATGTTTATGGATAATCGTATAGTCCATGTGTAACCATTGTATATTTAAATATATTGTTGATGTGTTAAGCTTGTATATTAATGGTCGATCTCCAACTTTATTCCCACGATAGGTAATATAACTTTTAAAAAGTAATATTGTTTTTTTCTTCTTCTGTGGAAATGGTGCACGGGAAACCCACCAATACTTCCCCACATTTCGTGGATGGTAAGGATGGTAAACCGTCGGCCAACAATAGCGGGTTGGCCTAACCCCTTAGGACTCAAGGCTCAAACTCGTGACCTCCCCCCGTATCGAGAGAGTGTTCGGACATCTTACCAATTGAGCTAACCCTTGGGGTTTAAAAAGTAATATTGTTGTAAAACCCTTAAGACAAAGAATATAAAATAAATAAATTATACAATAACATTGTTTGACATTTTGAAGAGAAATGTTAAGCATTAGATTGCTTAAAACCATGTAATCTTGAAATGCGATGTGATTATTTATATTAGATTGCTTTTATTTTTTGAAATGTAACTAAATACTATTTTTAAATTAAGGGGGAGTATGTAATTAGACTAGCTATCATTGAACTAAGCGGCAGGGACTAGCTACTATGAAGCTCTTGTTTATGATTACAATGTTATTTTATCAAAATTATTTGTAAGAGGCACATACTATGTAGCTAGCTATGACTATGCATAAATAATATATTGTTACAAGCTTTAAATGTTTAATAACTATTTTAACTTTTGCCTTTGGATTATATACAATTATTAATTAAAATATTTCTAAAATGATGAAAAAGTACTATTTTTAAATTAATTAACTAAAAACACATAAAATTAATTTAAACTATGATAAAATAATATCTCACAAGAACTTATAAAGTGTTGATTTAGTTAAGAACAAGGAAAATGTTAATAATTCTTACATTTTCAACCATAAAATCTTGAGCAATATTTTTTTAAATTTGAAAAAAAAATACAAAATTAGTCCATGGCTAAATTTTGACCCTAAATTTTTGCATTTAAGAATCCAGCTAAAATGAAATCAACTAATAAATTGCATGATTGTTTTTTGAAAGTAAATCATAATGACACTTCAAGAAGAAATTCTCTTCATTAATTTCATGTTTATGTGTGCTTTTATTTTACAACATATATTTTTATATAATAATAATTCACCATAACAAATATGCTATTATTGGATATTTAGCTTACTTATCTTAAAAACTATTTCTAATAAATAGACTTGGTTCCAATCCTTTGGTCACTTTGAAGCTTGTCATATTTTTTGAGAATTAAACATGAATGCTGAAGTTTTATTAAGACAAGGCCTCGAGTTGCAAATGGATACCTATGTTATGATTCACAAAGAAGAAAATTCAAAAACTCTCATCAGCGAGAATCTACGTGACTTTTAAACTCACTTTTTATTTTCTATCCCTTCAGTGGAAAACGACATTGAGCCTTTGGGATGATAATTATTTTGTTTTTATGAAAAAAGTATGCCAAAGCAACGGGATGATTTTGTAACTAAGTCGAGGGATAGATACTTTTATGGCACATGTAGTAAATAATTTTTTATAAGCAGCTATGGGAGAGTCTTGTCCTTTTTTTATGTCCATGCTCAACATATAAGGAATGTATTTAATTTATTCTTGAAATAAAACATGTTTTTTTCTTAGGAAAAAATAATTATCTCCAATGATGTTTCTATAAATCACTTAACTTGATTATATGAAATCCTTATCCTAATTTTTCTCCTTGTCCTTAGTCATAGTTGTATATATAAACATCTAAGCATAGTCTGCTTCATTAACATATTATAATGTATTTATCAAATACCATAAGTAGGGGTTAATCCTTCATTAATGAGGAAATATCTCATATCCCAAAAGCAAAGAGGGAAAATTAGGTAGAGAAGTAGAGAAGATTGAGTTAGAAGGGTCGTAGGGTAGGAATATTTAAGGGTGGAAAAATCCGAAGCATTTGGGGAAAACACCCATTAGAAAATTTTTGGTGGTTCAAATCTTGAACAATCCTTAAATGATTGGATCTACAGGGTTTGGACATCAGTCCCAAGGTATGTGACTACTTTTCATCTCTTAACAATAAGATAGATTGGATTATCATTTTGTCTAGGTAGATTTGAATAACTTTTTAGAGGGATGATACTTGGTGCTCTTATATATAAATAATAAATGTACATGGGAAGGATTTTAGGGGTAATGATAATTCCAAGAATTCAAGGTTAGGGAAGGGTACAAAAAAATTATTCCTAGAAGATAATTATTTTTCCCTACCTCTCAATTGGGAACCTTCTCTAGTGATTTCTCTCATTATACGAATTCTCTTCCTAGGTTTTTTGACTTAAGCGGTGTGTAGGAAGATAGAATCCTCAGGTATATGTCACTTGAGAAGTATAAGGGAGGAGGATGAGCTAGGAGGAAAAGGGATTGAAGGGGGACTAGGTCTAAACCTTGTTAGGGACCTTGCTCAATTGATAGTTGGAATTTTTTTTACATCATACTTAGGAAAAATATTTGAAAGAAATTGAACAAGGCAAACATAAATCCATCAAAGTGTTCCTTAGAGAAAGAAAAAAAATGCTATTGTAATATCCCGATTTTGACCCTGTTGTATTAAAATTGTAAATGAAGTAATATCGTTATAAAAATCGTGTTGAGGAGCTCAAGCCCAAGGCCCCACCATCGATATAGCATTTTATGTATTGGCAATTAAAAATCGATGCATATGGTTCTTGTGCTAGCCAAACACAATATAAATTACAAACATCATGTAAATATGCATTTTAATAAAATACCCACAACTAACTAAGCAACGCAACAAGAGTATGGGGGCATGCTTTTTACAAGGAATTGGGGGGGAATATTCAAACCCTTGGACCAATAAAGCCAAGCCAAGTGTAAATGAGGGAACCCATGAACTTTCAACTACCCATGTTGAATTTTGTACCCAATCATTTATTTCTCCCAAGAGTTGGTTGAATAGTTATTATTTGGGGAAATGGAGAGGTATGGTTGTCCAATTTCGGGTATGGGAAAGCCACCATTTTTTGGAAAAATGTGTTTGGATTTTTGGGCAAGAAAAGAACCATGGATCTGCTCCCCAAGCCATTATTAATCAACTAGTTTGCCTCTCTCACGCAGTTCTAGCCATGGGGCGTTTTTCCTCCATGTTTTTCCTGGGTTTCCTTCATTCTCAACTGGGAGAAGGGCGTTTTTGTGATATAGAACAGTGGCGAGGAAGAGGAATCTGATTTGCGGGTCCATAGAGGCCATTTTTAGCCATTGGAATGTTCATATACTTGGGAGAGAAATCGTTTTGCTTCCTTGTGGTTATTTTCCCATCCCATAATTCATTTTTATGGTGCCACGATTTGGGAAAACCCATGGAAAAATCGTTTTTCTCCCTGTTGTCATTTTCCCCTCTTAAAATCCGTTTTTGACTAGCCACAATTTGGGGAAAACCCATGGACATCTTGTTTGTGAATCCCATAGTTAAAAAGGTTTTCATATGCCCAACATATGTGCTTGTTGTGTGTGGGAGAGAATGATGTGATTTGAGTTATGGGTACCCATTGTTTTGGCTTGAGATTGAGTGCAAGCATCCATAAACGAAGAGGGTTTAGATTGGGCTTGATAAACCCAACTATGGTCTGGATTGAATTAAAGGTGGGGTTCATTTTGATGTGCATAGGTTTGTAGGATCCCATTCCTTGTGGAAATCATGCCCAGTGGGGTTGCATAGCTAGTTGCTCGGGACAACATCACTATCAAGATAAGTATTCTCTATGTGTTTTACTTCTGCATTGTTTTATTTTAAGATTGTTATGATTATGCTGATGAATGCAAGTGAAATGTGTGTAGATATGGATTTTATTTCCGTCGTGTTCAATTTGAATTATGCATCTGCACACATGCATTTTTATTTTTATTTTTTATGAATTGTTAATGATGAATGGGGCTGAGTTTTTGTAAAAGCCCGGATCTTCAGTCATGTTCCCTTCCTTGAGTTGGATCCATGGGAAGGGACCTGACAGTGTGGTATCAGAGCATGGGTTGCAACATTGGGCCTCTATGGGCCAAATCATGAAACTTGCAGAGGTAAGACCCCTTCCTTATCACCACTGATCATTAGGAAAATTTCAAAAATTTCAAATTTCTAAGTTTTTGAGTTTTTGTCTAAGTATGAAGTTGGCGCACAATTGTAAAAAGCATTGAAACTATCGGTGAGGAAATGGAAAATTCGCCGATACGTTTGAGCGAGAAAGCAAACAAGTTACCGAAAGAGGCGTTTCATCGTAAAAATGAAATTTGCATCGATCAACGATAAATTAGAAAGTGCGCCGAAATAGGTCGGTGATAAAATGAAATTTGCATCGATCGGTGACAAATTGTAAAGTGCGCCGAAATGGGTGAGCGACAAAATCATAAGTGCGCCGATCGGTGACAAAGTGGAAATTGCACCGAAGTAGGTCGGCGACAAATTGACAAGTGCACCGATCAGCGGAAAATTGAAAGGTGTGCCAAAACGGGTCGACGAGAAATGGAAAGTTGCATCGATTGACGAGAAATTGAAAGTATGTAGATCAGAGACAATTTGAAAAGTCCATCGAAATGGGACGGTGACAAATTGATAAGTGTCGACCAGAGGAAAATTGAAAAGTCCTTCGAAACAAAGAATTTCAGTAGTTTCCCAGTGACATTTTCAGGCACCAGAAATTGAAAAATGGCATTGAACTTCTGCGCGAGATTGCGTGAAATTGAAATATGTACAAAAATAAATAAATCTCATTGTGGGTGACCTCCGACGCAGCCAATTTTTTTGGAAAGGCCTTACATGATTGTGCAGGAATACTAGATATGGAAGTAACTCAAAGTGAGTAAATTTTATGATCAACATCATGGTAATGGTTCTATCAAAATAAAAGTGGAGGCACATTTGGGATCATGATTATGGTAAAATTGTTGGTTAGCTAGCAATGTGAAGAATTGAAGCAAGCTTGGTTGGATGCTTAGTGACAAGGTAGTTCCACTAATGATAAATGATACTCAATTGAGATTATTATGGTAATTCACGTTAACATGTGGAAAAACATGTTGAATGGATAAGAATACACTCTTGTAGATTGTATTTTATAAGCACGGGATGGAATAAGGGAACTAAAAGGAAGTGGTGTTCCTTAGCCAAAATGTATGAAATGCATTCTCTATGCTCGGAATGTGCAATATGAATTGCATAGAGGGGCTGTAGAAGCCTTAGTAAGAGTAATTGGTTGTAATATGCCTTATGGAGGAGTGATAGCCATGTGTAATCATTGGAGGATGAAGGAGACCAATAATGGACATTAGTGCCTTCAATAAGAACACATGCAATGTACTATTGTTAGTAATATATGCAATTTGAATTGCAAGGAAGAGCCATGGGAGCTCTTGATGATCAAAGATGGATATTGTATTCGATGAAATAATGATAAACAAGTAATGGAATAGGTTATCAAGTAAGGGACACATAACTTCTAAAGATGATGGGTGAATCATCTTTGTGGGAAAGTGCATGCATGGTAGGAGCAATTACAAGATATGAGTAAGTAACTTATGAGTAAGTAATGAGAATGGGTAAGGCAATTCCATTCTCCCAAAAGTTTTCACGCATAGGAATAAGACATCCCAATATGTGGAATTGGCATGTGTCTCTTGATCGTGACATGGTGGCCATGCAAAGGCTGCTAATTGGGGAATGAGGCATTCCCATGTGTGAATCAATTGTGTGGTTCAAAATTGTGGCAAATATTTCCATGAGAAAGAAAAGTAAGTATCATAGTTGAATAAGGTGCAAGGGCATGTAATGGACCTTGAAAAGACTCCTTATGGAGTTGTAATTGGATCAATTGTAGTGTTGATAAGTGCTAGGAAGTCCAAGAAAGGTCAAGTTGGACTTGAATAGAATTACCCAAAACAATATGAGCAACAAGGCATGTGAACATAGTGCAATGACAACTATTGCAATGATCAAGGAAAGCTACATAGGTATAATAAGATGGTCGAAGCATAAATTGGAGAATAATATCCATAAGGCAATGTTGATAAAGGGAGAAATCTCTCACCTTAAACTATTTATGTTTATAACATAAGAATTGCATGCTTGGAAAGTAGCAAATATGAATGTTATACATGAGTATATGTATTGAATTGCTACTTGGTGAGAAAATCATAGCTAATGACCCCTAGCGTGTTTGATCAGAGAGGCCATGAAATTGGATCAGCTATGATGTGGAAGAGGAATTCCATGCTATGATGAGGGATTGGAAAGGGAGAATTCATTAACTCCTCTCTTTCTATTGTATTTATATTTTATGAGTTTTATATACAGAAAATTATGGCATAGGAATACTAAAAATGCAAGAGATTAGATAGATGAAGTGAATATGCACTAGTGGGCATATTAATAGACATTGCATAGTGCATGTTTACGATGTTGCATGTTGGTAAAGATAGTGAAGTTTTACATATGCAATGATCCACTTAAGATAATTATTGTGGTTGTTAATAATTAGTGGTGTTAGTATTGGTTGTAGGACCAAAGACATTAGAAGCATGACTAATGATGTTGATGATGTTGTTGCATGTGACCAACAAACTTATGAAGAAAGGTTGGGGTAACAAATATATGATCAAGAGGTTGGTGTAAGGATGGTGTAATCCTTTGTAAGATACCAACTGATCAGGTAACATCTAAGATGATGATGGCAGCCATGTAGGTAATGGTTTATTTATGTTGACTGCATAAATACAAAAAGGGGATTGGGTAAGAATACCTTGAGCCATATTTAATAATCGTAAATTGGTATGTATGTGATGTTGAATGCCTTCATGTGACTAATATCCCACTAGGTATGGTGAGGTATAGGGTGGTAAGGGAAATGAGCCTGATACTATCTAGCTGTTTAGAATTTTGAATGCATTCATATGAAACAATATATCATGCCATGTGTGTATGTTGGTCATGAGATTAATAACCAAAGCAAATGAGGACATATGGTCCTGTTGTGGTAGTGCATGCCATATGAGATAGTCATGGTTAAGTCCATAATGTGGTTGGAATGGTAATGCTATAGTGCTACACAAGTATCCCATGAACTCCCTATTGGTGTTAATTTGGGATGAAACCTCTTTGCCAACAACCAAGGAGTGAGTAAACTCTTGATGTGTTGTTCGGGCAGAGAAGGAAGGCACCCATATAAGTTAACCAAGTAATTGGGGAGATGGTTGGGTGATGTGTCAAGGCATTAGCTAGACCTTCCAACACATCATGGTGGAATGCATGACATAGAATTATGGTATTCATGAATCAATGCAAGGAGGCATTGAGTGGATATATATTAAAATATTATGTAAAATTTGTGATCGTTTATGCATATTTGTGGGTACATATGTTGAGAGGCATTGTGTGAATGGATGGTTGTGATATATATTTCATTGCAATTCATTAATAACTAAAAGTTGCATGAATGGATACGATTGTGTAATCATGAGAATTTGAGGTTTTTTTGAACTGCAAAGATAATGTGACTGTATCTTGCAATTTTATTGTGATAATGATACACATAAAGTAAATATATTTCATTGCATTTGAGATGTTAACAACTAATAGTGTTTGAATTATTGAGTGCTATAATTCTGAGATCACTTCAGTGACTATTGTAAATGATGCAATGAAAAGATTATTTGCATGGATACTCACAAAGTGTTTGACTGATTGAAAATTTCATAATACAGGTAGAATTGTCTTGGATATGGAAATGAAGGCAAGTTCATAATATAGGCTGGAATATACCATGTGCAAAATCCAAAAATTATGAGAAGGGCCTCATGGTTGTGAAATTTAATTTATGTACGGAACACATTGTAAATTTCATATTTGAAAATTTTCTAATAATTACTAATGACTGTTTGTTTGAATTATTGAGTGCTATAATTCTGAGATCACTTCAGTGACTATTGTAAATGATGCAATGAAAAGATTATTTGCATGGATACTCACAAAGTGTTTGACTGATTGTAAATTTCATAATACAGGTAGAATTGTCTTGGATATGGAAATGAGGGCAAGTTCATAATATAGGCTGGAATATACCATGTGCAAAATCCAAAAATGATGAGAAGGGCCTCATGGTTGTGAAATTTAATTTATGTACGGAACACATTGTAAATTTCATATTTGAAAATTTTCTAATAATTACTAATAATTGTTTGTCTTATCTATAATTGTGTCAATAGGACATATTGTAGGCGGATGTCTATGTTATGGCAGCAAATGTAAAACCATAATGGACAGAGTTCTACTACTTACAGGATCCAAACAACATGAGGATGGGCTCATGGTTAAATAAATCTAATTTTTGTAGGAGACAGAATCGTAAATTCAGATTTGAATTTGATTATTAATGTCATTGATTGGTTGATTGTTTGTGAATTGTGTCACGATGACACATTGCAGAAGGACCATGTGTTATGGCCTGCAAGATATAAACATCATGAGAATGACCTCATGTTTTGGAAATCTAGTTTTTGTATGAAACATATTTGAGAAATTCTAATTGAAATTATTATGATGACCTATCATGTGAACTGCATGATTGTATGTAATGCAGGTGATATGGTGGAAATATACCATTAGGGAAGATGTCGACTGTTAAGGCCAAGAATGTACAATAATTCCAGGGGTGGCTTGGGTTTGAGAAAGCCTACAAAATTACGTATGTGTGCTTGTCTCTCCACAATGCTGTTAAACCCAGTAAGAGCATGGGTACTCAGGAGGTTTGCATGGGAATTGGTAGCCTTTCTACGCTCACACTGAAGAGCGCTGGAGGGATAGGTACGCTTGAGGGACTATGTAGTAGAGAAGGGGTACCATCCTTGTGTTGTGTGAGTGGGTATTGTGGGGCCATGCTAGCCTGCAGTCAAGTGAGTTACCTATGGAGTTCTTGGAGGGAACCACTAGTCTACATAGGAGAAGGAGCCATGTAATTGTATTCTATTATTTTTTTATTGCCTGATAAACCCAGTTGAAGAACTGGCTTGGAAATGGTTGTTTTATGCTTGATAAACCCATTCAGATAACTAGCTTAGCATACTAGTTAATAGAATGCCTGATAAAACCAGTCGACACACTGGCTTGGCAATGGTTATTTGAATGATGTGGTGCAGCCCGTGTGCTGGTGTAACATTTGATTTATACATATGCACAAGTGATCTGAGGCTTGCAGAAACTTAGTTAACTTTCGATGCACACCCCAAAGAGCACTGGAAGGGGTGGGTGCGCTCGAGGGATTGTATAGCAGAGAAGAGGTACCATCCTTGTGTTGGGTGGGGCATGTCTTGTGGGTGCCATAGTTATCTGAAGTCAAAGTGGGATACCTGTGGAGCTAAAAGAAGATTCCTATGAAGATAAGTATTTGGTTTATTTTGCATCTTATTGATTATTTAATGTGAATATATATGTGTATATGATTCGGCTACGGGTATGAAACTCTTTTTAAGAGATGAATCCTATGAGAACGAATTTGACATGTGAATTGAATCATTGTTTGAGTGTAGGTATTGATATATGCAAGGGCATTGAATGCATTTTAAGGATGCAATAGACATGTGGTTGTCCTAAAAGGATTAGTATGAGAAGCCAGAGATTGGAAAGAGATCCAATGGATGTTGATGAAGAGAGAGAAAGGCATTCCAGTTGCAGTTGAAAAGAAGGACATGGAACCTTGCTAAAAATAAAGAGAACACCGAGGACGGTGTTATTCCAAGGGGGAGGGGAATGTAATATCCCAATTTTGATCCCGTTTCATTAAAATTGTAAATGATGTAATATCATTATAAAAATCGTTGTGAGGATCTCAAGGCCAAGGCCCCGCCATCGATATAGCATTTTATTTATCGACAATTAAAAATTGATGCATATGGTTCTCATGCTAGCCAAGCATAATATAAATTACAAACATCATGTAAATATGCATTTTAACAAAATACCCACAACTAGCTATGCAATGCAACAAGAGTATGGGGCCATGATTTTTACAAGGAATTGGGAGGGAAATATTCAAACCCTTGGACCAATAAAGCCAAGCCAAGTGTTAATGAGAGAACCCATGAACTTTCAACTACCCATGTTGAATTTTGTACCCAATCATTTAATTTTCCTAAGACTTGGTTGAAATAGTTATTATTTGGGGAAATGGAGAGGTATGGCTGTCCAATTTTAGGTATGGGAAAGCCACCATTTTTTGGAAAAACATGTTTGGCTTCTTGGGCAAGAAAAGAGCCACGAATTTGCTCCCCAAGCCATTATTCATCAACTAGTTTGGCTCTCTCATGCAGTTCTAGCTGGCGGGTCATTTTTCCTCCATGTTTTTCCTGGGTTTCCTTCATTATCAGCTAGGAGAAGGGCATTTTTGTGATATAGAATAGTGGGGAAGAAGAGGAATCCGATTTGGGGGTCCATAGAGGCCGTTTTTAGCCATTGGAATGCTCATATACCTGCGAGAGAAATCGTTTTTCTTCCCTGTGGTTATTTTCCCATCCCACAATTCGTTTTTATGGTGCCACGATTTGGGAAAACCCATGGAAAAATTGTTTTTCTCCATGTGGTCATTTTCCCCTCTTAAAATCCATTTTTGACTGGCCACGATTTGGGGAAAACCCACGGACATCTTGTTTGTGAATCCCATAGTTAAAAACATTTTCCTATTCCCAACATATGTGCTTACTGTGTGTGGGAGAGAATGTTGTGATTTGAGTTATGGGTACTCATTGTTTTGGCTTGAGATTGAGTGGAAGCATCCAAAAACGAAGAGGGTTCAGATTTGGCTTGATAAACCCAACTATGGACTGGCTTGACTTAAAGGTGGGGTTCATTTTGTTGTGCATAGGTTTGTAGGTTCCCATACCTTGTGGAAACCATGCCCAACTTAGGGGTGGAAATTGTGTTGAGAGATTGATGAACACAATTGGCCTATGGCTGGATGGAATGTTGCAGCTGCATAGCTAGTTGCTCAAGACAACTTTGCAATCAAGATAAGTATTCTCTGTGTTTTACTTCTACATTGTTTTATTTGAATATTGTTATGATTATGCCGATGAATGCAAGTCAAAAGTGTGTAGATATAGATTTTATTTCCGCTGTGTTCAATTTGAATTATGCATATGCACACATATGCGTTTTATTTGTTTTATGAATTGTTAATGATGAATGGGGCTGAGTTTTTGTAAAATCCCAGATTTTCAGCCATGTTCCCTTCCTTGAGTTGGATCCATGGGAGGGGACGTGACAACTATAAGGCTCTAAAATTGTTACTTTATTATCTAATAAAAGGTTTCAACAATCCCTCTAAAAGACTTGTCTTAGTGGACTTGGTGGAACTTCACAAGCCCGATGTTATATTGATCGAAGAAATTATGGGAGAGGGTCAAAATGTTGTTGGGAGTATTTGAAAACTTTTGAGAGATTGTGACTTCTTCACTTTAGATGCTAGAAATATTGGGGGAGTCATCACTGATTGTCTACGAGAACAATTTTTCTTCTTGAATTTTTTCATTGTTGATTTAGGTATTTGTAAAAAATTAATGTTTGAGGACTTGGTTTTGAAGATATATGTAATTAGTTTTTATGGTCCCTATAATGATAAACAATAATTCTGGGAAGGGTTTTTCTCTTTGGAGTTGTGTTAATGAAGAAACCATGTCATGTTAGATGGGAACTTAAAGTTTACTTTGGGTAAAGCTAAGGCTTGTGGGGAATCTATTAGAATTGACAAGATAGTAGAGTTACTCTGGCATGAGATAGATAAAGGAGGACTGATAGTTGTTGAACCCATAAAACTCGTGCTAACTTGAAGGAGTAACAAGTTTAGTGAAGATAGGGTCTCTAAGAGACTAAAATTTGTTTGGTTTCTAATATTCCTTTAAATGAAATAGATAACAGCATATATTTTGTAGAGGTAGAGGGAGGCTTATATCACTTGCCTATTTTTCTCTAGATGCAGAAGCAGGATTGCAACCCAACTTTCCCTTTCAAGTTCAAACCCTCTTTGGATAGAGAAGGAGTACTTCCAAGATCTAGTCGAGAAAGTGTCAGTAAAGTATGGTTTAAAATCCATGGAGTTATCCATTTTTTAAGTTTGCATCTCAATTAAACAATGTAAATAAGTAGTGGCATCTTCGGATTCAAATAGAAAAAAAAAGATTCTGGATAAGGAGCTCAAATTTGTTGAGAATGCAATTTTTAATATCAAGAAAGGAACCAGGATGGGATATTTAGGGAGGAAGAGGAATTTAAGCCATAATATTTTGAAATGAAAAAGAGAATAATGTTGGAAGGGAGTGAATCATAATGTAGGATGACAAATAGAGTGTTGCAGATAAGAAAGGGAGATGCAAACACAAAGTTCTTCCATAATTATGATAATCACAAGAAAAGGATTAACACTATATGACAAATGGAATATGTTGAAAGATACACAGTTAGAAAATTCTTTGATATAGTATATTTAATGTCTCATACTTTCAGTCAATTTATAAAGAGATAGATAGGGAAAATATAGTTGAAACTATCATGTTAACCTCCCATGTTTATGGTTTGGTAACATAATAAGGTAACCAAAGTTTGATGGAAGAAACTTCACATGAAGAATTTCATCAATTTTAGATTCTTTCAAGAAGGATACCATTCTATTGTTGGAAGGTTGGTCTATAGAGTTATTTATTGGGTTCTATGGTTTAGTGGAAATGGACAAGTGCTGATAGTTATTAAGGAAATTAGGAGTTCTAGTAAGATGTTAGGAACTTTCAATACCACATCCCTAGTTTTGATCCCCCACAATGGTAATCCTAGAAATGTCGATGAGTTTAGGCCTATTTATTTGTGTAATTGTTTTTAAAAATCAAAGAAAATATCTTGGCAGGTGGAATTAAGAAGATATTTCCAAAAGTTATATTACAGGATTAGTTTGGGTTCTTACCTAGATGATGGATATTTGAGGCAATAAGTGAAGTGTAACATAGAATTCATATTGACATAGCAAATAGTTGGATTTTAATGTATATGAACTTGGACTTGTCCAAGGCATATAAAAAACCAGTTATCTATATGTTAGATTGATGCTTATTCATGAGGGATTTAATCTTTTAGTGGTTAAATGGATAATGGATTGTATAAATTCTATCTCTTTTCCTATTCTTATGAGTGGTTTCACATCCATTTTTTTAAATACCATCCAGGGGCCTGAGTCAAGGATGTCCTTTATCTCTTTTTTTTTTTTTTTTTTTTCTAGTTATTGAAGGTTTGAGTAGGGCTATTGTCGATTATAAAGTATTAGGAATAATTTTAGTAGTCATAATTGGCATCACATTATCTTTAATTTGTGTTTATTAGTTGATGATGTCTCGTTGTTATATCTAATGTTAGTTTAAGGGAAGAAATAAAGTTACATAAAAATTTTGCTTCAAGGAATTCAAATTATACTCCTTCACATGCTTGGGCATTCAATAATCCCATACTTGTACCTTGAGGCCACTTCATGGGAGGGATCATCACATGGAGAACTAGTTGTTTGAGGACCACCATTTAGCCTATAAAAGGAATCCATGAACATGCATTTCATAAGGAGAAATCAATAGCAAAGTTATGATGCAAGACTTAGCTTGAGAGAATCATCTTTCATCCTCATCCTCACCATCCATTGGAATTTCATTCTCAATTATCTTTTTCCTCGAGAAGCAAGTATTTTCCCTTCATCATTCCAAGTTAGTTAGCAATAAATTTGAGAGAGATCAAAGGACCATCCCAAAGGGAGTGTTGGATACTTTTCCAAGAAAAATTCTCATAGGTCACACCATTGTATTCAAGTTTTTCCATTGGACATAAACATTTAATCTAAGCTCATCTCCTTGTTGTGTTTTTATACCATTTAGAAAAAGTTTTATTCTCCAAGTTGTCTTTGTATGTGTTGTTATTAATATAATAGCTTCATTGTTGTTTATTGGACTTAGTAACTATCCACTTAATATACTTAGTGTTCTCAAGTCATCACTGTGAGCAAGAAGGATGGTGGTATGTGATGAAGGTTCAAAGATGTCAAATTTGTATAGCCTTGAAGAGTCATCAATATGTTTTGAATATATTACAATATATGGATCATTTATTTATCTAATTACAACATAGTGAAGTTAAAATTAAACTCAATGGGTTTTCCATTACTAGAATAAGTAACTAGAGAAATTGAAAGAGAAATTGCTTAAAGATCATAAACATAGAATACATTGTTAAATTACCTATCAAGAAGATGTATTGTTCTTTATGCTATAAAATTTAAGGGAGAAATATCATTGAAAAAAATATGTTGTGATGTACAATCATCAAGGCTAGAGAAATGATCCCTATAATCGACCATATAATGAGAGGATCCTAAGTCTAAAATCCACTCATGATTTGGCTAAATTTTGTTGTAAAAATCATATGAGGCTTAGAAGAAGTGCAAGAGAAGGAAGCACCTAAACAAACCTTATGCTTCTTCATGGTTGCTTCCAATGCTTGTATGAGGATTCATTGTAGGTGGCTTGGTGGTCTTTGGTTTTTTGGCACCTTATTACTGTTTCTTTAAGGTTTGGATCCATTGTTATTATGATCAAAAGATGTGTTCTTAATACTTGTATCAAGTACACCAATATGGAAAATCTTGTCTTGTTCATGTGTTAACTAATTACAAAATAAATCAAAATTAGGCATCAAATAAAAAGTAGGGATAAAAATATCAAAATGATATTTAAGTTTAGAAATAATAACTATTATTACCTGATCATCATCCTCTGTCGCTCCACAATCATTATGTTGGGGTCATAAGAGTTTTAAATTTGTGATGTAGTGTTCAATGCGAGGAAATTATGCCAAATCAAGAATTATGAATGTCTTTTTCAACTAATGAGCTCATGTAAAAGATATGTTTTCCCAAAGAGTTGTTCAAATTTTAACCTTGCTTCTTGAGGTGTGTTAATAGATTGGATATGGAATTTGAGATTGTCAGAGATTGCCATGCCAATTATACCTCTTGCTTCATCATTACCATTAAGTCATTTTCAATGTTTATCAACGTTAATTGGTCCAACATCTAGCCCAAGTGTCATCCAATACAACCCTTTACTCTTGGGTAGATCCTACATGTAGGATTTCCAAGAATAATAGTCTATGTTGCTTAATCAAACCACGTGAAAAATAATTTTACAAAGATAAAATATAAAATGCAACATATACAAGAATATTCTTTTTGTTATTATATAAAGAATCAAGTGACACATACACACGTTGGTACCATCTGTAGAGAGTAGCGGGCCTTTGCGGTTGATCCAAGGGAAGGTTCGTTTATATCCTTGTACTCCCAATATTCAAGCAGGTGTCAAGTGAGAATTCCTTATGTGGTGAAAGATGAAAGGAGAGTGTGGTTTCTTTCTCTTTCTAGGAAGAATTTAACAACATGATGATGCTTTCACAAATGGAAGGCTGGATGTGAAATGTTGACCATGAGGGCTTGTTTAATAGGCACAAGAATGCTAAAAAAAAAGATCTAGACCCAATGTGTATGCTCTTCATTCCATTAATTGTTTAATGGAGAGTTTAGGGATTTGGAAGTTCGATCCATTAGTTTCGACCATGCCAATGTATGTGTCCATTTGTATCCACTACTTCCCTTAGGTAAGCATGAAATGATGAATGATTACCTAATTTGCACTTTTGGGACCAGTTCATGGGTTTTTGGGTAAAGTGTGTAATATGGGTCACTTACACACTGACCAGGTCTCCTCCATTAGTCACATGTGGATGAGAAATCAATTGTTCACTTCTATAAATCTCATCTAGTAATGCATACATTTGCATGTTATATAAAAAAATAATAGCTCTTAATGCATTGAATCCACATGTATCAAGATGATTAATTGATGGATAATAAATACAATTTAAGCATACTATAATGTACAAAGCTACACCTCGTCCATAGGAATTGGTTTGTATCTCTCGTACAATAAAAAATACACATTCCATGCACTGATAGCATACTACAATAACTTCTTAGCTAGTAGCAATGCAAGTGTCTCAAAACTCATTCAGTACAAATTGGACTCTTGAGAAATAGAGGGTGGTTTAGATCTGTCCCTAACTAAACCAACTTAAGAACTAATCAAAGGAGTGTTCACGGTGACTTCCATCACATCTCTCGCTTCAACTTTGAGTTGTAATGGATCTTTTGAATCCTGGGATAAAATGATACTCCTCCTTGATAATGGTATCAATCTCAAAGGAGTTGGTATGGAAGCAATGTCTCTATGATCCCTATGAACTTCATAACTATGTCCCCTTCTGGGACCATAAACCATGATGGAGTGTTGGTGTAGCTATATAGTCAGGGTCTATGTGAAACAAAAACTTAGTATAGATATGTGTGAAAAACACAGTGGAACATCATCATGGTGGGGGAGAATGCCCCCTGCTCCAATAAATCTATAATAAATAGATGGTGCTACAACATCAAGCTTAAGCTCTTTGAGTTTAAACAATTTCCTCCTCAAATAGTTAGGATGGATCTCAAACAAAAACCATTCACATCATAGCCTCTTGTGCATTATTTCACCACATCCCATTTATATTTTCCTAACAACTCTCTCCCCCTACTAATGATAACACGATCCTAGAGGTCACTCTATGGCCTTAATGTCTTATATAGATTAATGAAATGGTTGACACTCTCTATTATCATCAACATAGATTGTTTAATAAGGCTATCATCAGGTATGGAAAGTCTCTCCCTACACAACCAATTGCAATGTCTAGTAATCTCCTTAGGGGTGTACCGCGTAACCTTATTCTCCCATGGAAAGGGATATGTAGAATGATCCTATCCACTAGGGTAATTTGCATATAAGATTAATTAGTATACAAATTAAAATATATGTTTTCTTTTGAATTCATACTTTCAAAATTAAAGATATCTATGAAGAAACAAGAATAATTACCATATGTAATACCTAGGTCCTCAAAATACTATATCTCCTACAATGATGGATTGCTAACGTGGGATGATAGAGGTGCATTGCCTCCCCGAATCCCACTACCAAGACTTCCACTGGGTGGTGTCGCCTCATGATTGGAATGTGGGCTCCCTATGAAAGTAAAACCACATATTATTCAATACAATTACAATTCACTTATACAACTCAATAAAAAAAAAGTTATTTTTAACACATACATGTTCTCTCACGAGTCAAAGGAGGGACAAATATAGCATCTCAAAGAGGAGTTTGAGATTGTACAAAAGCTACATCTCTCATGAATATAAGACCCCCATTATGGAGAATGATATGTTAGAGGTTAATACTTTGGGTAAGTTAGTAGAATCTTTCCATCCCTTTAACGAAAATAATTTAGCATATGCTTAGAACAATAGGTTTTAATTCAAAAGATATAATATTAGGACTTTGGTTAGGCTACATGTTATAGTAGTTAGGGGATTTAAGGGATTCCAAGTGTTAACACACAACACTATCGATATTAACCCTTATAACATCTTTATCTAAGTTAGGTACCATGGGGATTGAGATTTGTGGAAACTATGGGTTAAGGGTTGTTTGGATTAGGGTTGGGTGTTAGAGTTGGGATTTAAGGGATATATGTTAGTGGCTAAGGGTTACAGGGTTTATTGATTTTAGGTTATAGGGTTTGTAGGGTTATAGTGCTATAATGGTTATGATATAAACATTATGAATTATATGTATTGGTTGCATCATAAGGGTTAGTAGCATGATATGTATTGGTGGCACAATAAGGTTTATATGAATTAGGGGCTATAGGATTGAAATGTTATAAGATTTTATAGTTAGAGGACATAAGGATTAATGGTTAAAGGCATTATGAGTGATAAATGTTAGATGTTTCAAGCATTATAGATTATAAGTGAAAGGGTTTATAATTGTTATTAGGATTACATTTTTGAGGGGTTCAAGGTCAATAAAGTAATAATTAGGGTACATATGGTTTATTTATTATGAGGACTAAAAGTTAGGGGTTACACGTATTAGGTGTGAAGGATTACAAGGGTTAAGATTAATGTAGTTAAATACATTAAATTAAATTTTTATAAAAGTTATAATATAATGGATATAAAGATTAGAGTTATAGAGATTATATGGGTAAAGGGTTACTTTTTTACTTATTTTTTTCAATTGAAATATTTAGGGACAAAACAATTTTCAAAAATATTATTAAAAATATTGTGGAAAAAAAACATTTTACACCTCTCTATCAACATTTACCACTTCAGTGAAAACATAAAAAAATAGAAAATCTTATGAAAATTATTTAAGTATCTATAATTTTATATATTACTTTTGTGTTTGATTTAAAAACATTTTATTAATGAATTTCATTAATTTATCCATATACTAAACTTTATTCTGCTATATAAATTTTCTATCTTGTAAAAAGAACACTCACTAGTCATAACCACAATTGCATATTCCAATTCATTCTCAAAATACAATTACCCAACAACAACTTCTAAACTAATACCTATCAACCAATATTTATCACCTCAATGAAAAGGAAAAAATAAAGAATCTCATCATGACTGCCTTGACCTACATGCTAAGTAATAATATACATAGACATCTATACCTGTATATATGGATTTTTTTTTATTACAATAAACATTCCATTCATAATCTCATTATTTTATTGTTATAATAAACATTATGCTAATATGTAAATTTTCTCAATCACAAGTGCACATTCTAATCTGTTTGATCTTGCATGTAAAAAATAACATTTTCACAACTGCATATTTTAGAATGGTAGATGAAACAATGGTTGCAACAAAAATGTCGATAAACACAACATATAAAACCTGTACAAATTGTAATCACAGAAACGACAAATTGGAAAAGTTATTTTCTCATTTAAAACATATATTATATGAGGACTATTCTAAAAAGAAATCAACTACGATTGATTTGTTTGTTGATTTTTGTGTACATAACATATTCATTTTTTTTCAAACAGGAAAATAATTATATTCTTATTATAAAAATATATGTAACAGTGTCCATACAATCCTCCATAAAGGACATAGCCAAAGTCTGACCGACATAAACAAAGACAAACCGAGACGCAGATCACCCAAATGTCCACAACATACTGAAAGGCCAATAGGAAACCATAGAGTGACAACACAAGAGAAAAAAAATAGTGTGCCGAAACTAAAAATAAAAATAGAAAGATAAAACGACTAATAAGAAAATACAACCGCAAAAAATCCCAGCCTCCAAAAAAGACCCCAGTTACCAACATGAGGATGCTGATAGGGGAAAACTCCCACAAGAACTAAGAAACAAGTGGGACCAAAACTCAAAGTTGATACAGCCACCATCAGCCGTCAGAGCCCGCTTAGACAAAAAATCAGCTTGAAAGTTGTGCTCACGAAATAAATGGTTGATAGACAAGTGTTGGAAATCCTTTAGAAGATATTCCACCATATCCATCCAAGGGGAGAGTGCCAAAGAGTGCAACGAACAGCAGCCACACGCCCAATCAATGATTGTCAAAGAGTCCCCAACAATTTGCTTTAAAGGAATACATTTCCGCTTTGCAAAAAACAGAGTCATCCAAAGTGCAAGAAGTTCACCACGTGTATTGGAACCCAAGTTGCCATTCATCCAGATATGATAAACTTGGTGTTGGTTTATCACAATAACCGCGCTAGCACCACATGTAGCTATCCCACACTGTGTAGCCCCATAAAAAAATGCCAAAATATCACACCGCATGGGGATAGGATCCCACAACCTTACAATATTACCATGGTTAGGCAGAATAGCAGCAGAGGATGCCGAGAAAACAACAGCCACCTTTCTCGCTAGCCATTTAGGAGAGGTTGTATTTACTTAAAAAATGAGTAGGTTCCATGCAAGCCATAGTTCCCAAAGAATATACATAGCCAATGGGGTATGATGATGGTTATACCTGATCCAATTCTGTAAACATAAGTGAATAGAGTCACCATTCCAAATGCCAATATCAGTGACAATGGACTGAACAACACTCCACAAACTGACAGCAAAGGAGCAATGACAAAAAATATGGTTGATTGATTCGGCATCTGATCCACATAAGACACAACCGTTTGGAACAATAAATCCCCGCTTGAGAAGGTTATCCCAGGTAAGCAGTTTGTTTTCCAATATTAGCCATATAAAAATTTTCAGTTTGAGCGGAAAATGCCATTTCCAACAAGTTGAGTACCACCAACGAGTCATACCCTGCGAGGACGCCATGATAGAATCGTAAGCTTGCTTGGTCGTCACCATACCGTCGTGGGTATTCCATGACCATAGTAATGTATCATCTTGTTCCGATAACCTCAAACAGCCGTGGCATAGTCCATCCAAGAATGCCGACCATTCCACCACCAAGGCACCTGATAGCCCCAATTGGTCCATGTTTAGCCATGACGTAGGCCCATTTTTAGCAGAGGTAGATAATGCAATATGGTACAACGAATAACAAACTTTTGCCCAAAGAAAAGCTAATAAAAAAGGAGATAATCGGTAAATTAATGGACCAGCAATGATCGGATCCTCTCCCAGGATGATTGAGCGGCCGTTACCTATTTTCCAAGCAATCCAGTGTGCGATGATTGGGAGGGTTGTGACCAGGCCCGTCCATATTGAAGATCCACCCTTGCATCTACCACGAGACGTTCTCATCCACTGGACAATAGACATATGTTTGAAATATTAGTCTCTAATGATGGTTCTCCAAATACAGTCAACAGTGAGGACTCTCCACAAGGATTTGGCTTGGGGGGCATCAACAAACACAAATATATTCTTCAGTGACCATCCGCCATAAGATTTTGGAGATGAGATACGCTACCAGTTGCTCAAATGAATCTTTGACTTTTCAGTTCCAGCCCATATAAAATTGATAATTTTTCTCCGAATACCTGTAAGAATGGATTTAGGAACCCTACATAATGAAATCCAATACACCGCCATATTTTGAAGGACAGACTTTTCCAAAGTCACTCTTCCCCCTATTGATAGCCATTTCCAACTCCACAGATGTATCCTCTTGTCAAACCATCGGAGGAGCCAATACCAATCACTGGTTCGGTAATTATTTGGTTTTAGATGATAACCCAAATAGGTAGTTCCCTCGATCATATCTTTCACTTGCATAGGAAAACAACGAACAATATCCTTAAGAATGTTTTTCTCAATGTTGTGCTGCAGAATGACAGATTTTGAAATATTAATAACCATCCGAGTGGCTCTGCAAAACAGGTCAAGAAGTTTTTTGATAGCCTTCCGTTCATTTAGGGAGTCATTTCCATATAGCACGACATCATCTACAAAGAGTTGATGGGTAATCTGAGTGTTTTTTGTAACCCTGATACCACTAATCACATTATTCTCCAATGCCTTCTTAAGCAACCTTCTTAGTCCATCCATTACAATTAGAAACAATAGTGGTGACAATGGAACCCCTGCCGAAGACCACGAGAGCTTTCAATGAAATCCGTCGGGGATCCATTAATGATAACACCATAATGAATAGAGCTCACACACCCCATTATCCACTCCATAGTATTCCATGGCAAATCAATTTGGATGAGAGCTAACCTGAGGAAACCCCAATGTACTTTATCATAAGCTCTCGATAAGTCTAGTTGGAGAGCAATTCCATGTAAATTATTGACCTTTATACTATGAAATGTTTCCTGGGCCAAACCAATGGCATCAAGGATCTGTCTATTCTCCAAGAAGCCCAATTGTTTAGAAGAGATACCTCTCGAGAGAATGGGATTTAACCGATTGGCCAAAACTTTTGCAATTATTTTGTATACCAAATTACAGAGAGCAATGAGAAGAAAATAATCAAATGATTCTGGCAAAGAGGATTTTGGTATTATTGTTACGAAGGTAGAATTTAAAGCCACCGAAACCTGACCCGTAAGTCTAGTTTCCTCTACCATTTCCAAAATTTCTGAGCCCATAATGTCGAAGAAAGACAAAAACAGCTCCGAGGTCCATCCATCTGGACCAGGGCTCTTATCTCTAGCAAATCCCAGCAGAATTTTGTGTATTTCCTCCAAGGACACTGGTTTGAAAGTGTCATTTCCTTCCAATTCAGTGAAGAAGCGAGGGAGTTCTCTTATGACCTGGAGTTGGTCATGTATAGAAACCTTACAGTCTTCATTATAGTATGCCTGGAAATGACTGATCGCCACCAATGATAAATCCTGTTGAGAACCAATGAGAGAACCATCCTCCTTCTTAATTGACCAAATGGAGTTGTTTACCCGCCGACTGTCAGCAAATCTATGAAAAAACTTGTTATTTTGGTCGCCTAGGCCAATCCAGATTGCTCAGCTTTTTAACCGCCATTTCTCCTCATCCCGTTTTAATAAACTAATTCTTCTTTTTTCCAGATTTTGAAAATCACTTAGCTGCTAATCTGAAATGTTTCCAGCCATGTTGGCATAATGAATAGTTTCCATATTTGAAATGATCTCTTCTAAAACAACACCATCTAATTTCCTCTTATGACGCTCCCAGGAAAGAACCTGCTTCTTCAAATTGGTCAATTTCTTTACCAAACTATTGTTAAAATTCAATATGCTAAGACATAAAATAGCAGCATTACATTCCATTTCACAATAATAGCATATACAGGATCACTGAAGAAACAACAAGAATAGCATAAACACAAGAGACACAGATTTATCCTGGGAAACCCTCATGGGGTAGAAAACCCAGTAAAGCTTCCTCAATATAGATGACCAGCAATATACAAAGATTCAAACCAAAGACATGATCTCCTCCTCCACCATAGCAGACCTCTCCTCCATAAGTGCGCCTCTCTTAAGTGAGTGAGTGTGTCAAATGAGGAACACACCTCCTCTATTTATACACTACTCCGACTTTTCTTTTACACAAGACATGTAAGCTCGTATTTAACCAATGGGTTAAATACCCCACTACAACTGACTGGGACGACCCCTCTAGGGTGGTCTAATAACCCTTGTTACCACATTCTGATGGAGGAATAAACATCTCCGGATATACAATAAGATCTTCACGGAGGAATGAATCATCTCCAGAATAATAAAGTACAAATATAATATTCTTTGAAGTTACAATATCTCAACACTCCCCCTTAACGAGAAGGATATTATAACAGCATCTGCACGAGCAAGGAGTCATCAACATCATACATGATACATCTATAAATCATCGAAAGCTTTCTTCAATTCATCATCATCAGTAACTTGACTAGTTACTGGAACATCAACATCATCAGAGTTGATAGTACTCAATCATCAGCATCGTCATCACACGATCATGAGCATCGTCATCACACGATCATCAGCATCGACATCACACGATCATCAGCATCGTCATCATACGATCATCAACATCGTCATCACACGATTATCAGCATCGTCATCATACGATCATCAGCATCGTCATCAGCATCGTCATCATACGATCATCAACATCGTCATTAGCATCGTCATCATATGATCAATCCTGTTCTTTTTAGGACCTATGTCCATGGATGATGCAATCCTGTCATGTACCTTTTGAGCCGAAGTCCAGGGACGATCCAGTCCTGTCATGTACCTTTTGAACCGAAGTCCAGGGACGATCCAGTCCTGTCATGTACCTTTTGAACCGAAGTCCAGGGACGATCCAGTCCTGTCATGTACCTTTTGAACCGAAGTCCAGGGACGATCCAGTCCTGTCATGTACCTTTTGAACCGAAGTCCAGGGACGATCCAGTCCTATCATGTACCTTTTGAACTGAAGTCCAGGGATGATCTAGTCCTGTCATGTACCTTTTGAACCGAAGTCCAGGGATGATCCATTCCTATCAATTCTCGGAGACCTCATGTCTGTGGCTCAGTTCATAGGACCAAAGTCCAAGGATGATCCAATCCTTACCATACATTTAGGACCACGTCCAAGGATGACTTAATCCTCAACCGTACATTTAGGACTACGTCCAAGGATGACTTAATCCTCCACCGTACATTTAGGAATACGTCCAAGGATGACTTAATCCTCCACCCTACATTTAGGACCACGTCCAAGGATGACTTAATCCTCCACCGTACATTTAGGACCACGTCCAAGGATGACTTAATCCTCCACCGTACATTTAGGACCACGTCCAAGGATGACTTAATCCTCCACCGTACATTTAGGACCACGTCCAAGGATGACTTAATCCTCCACTATACATTTAGGACTACGTCCAAGGATGACTTAATCCTCCACTATACATTTAGGACCACGTCCAAGGATGATTTAATCCTCCACCGTACATTTAGGACTACGTCCAAGGATGACTTAATCCTCCATCATACATTTAGGACCACGTCCAAGGATGACTTAATCCTCAACCGTACATTTAGGACTACGTCCAAGGATGACTTAATCCTCCACCGTACATTTAGGATCACGTCCAAGGATGACTTAATCCTCAACCGTACATTTAGGACTACGTCCAAGGATGACTTAATCCTCCATCGTACATTTAGGACCACGTCCAAGGATGACTTAATCCTCAACCGTACATTTAGGACTACGTCCAAGGATGACTTAATCCTCAACCGTACATTTAGGACTACGTCCAAGGATGACTTAATCCTCCACCGTACATTTAGGACCACGTCCAAGGATGACTTAATCCTCAACCGTCCACCAAGGACTTCATTCTCGAAGACATACATCTACGGCTCTTCTTTCGGACTGAAGTCCAGGGATGATCCAATCCCCTCACATGTTCACCAAGAACTTCATTCTCGAAGACATACGTCTACGGCTCTTCTTTCGGACTGA
Organism: Larix kaempferi; assembly: GCA_027924585.1. Lineage (NCBI taxonomy): Eukaryota > Viridiplantae > Streptophyta > Pinopsida > Pinales > Pinaceae > Larix > Larix kaempferi. The sequence goes on from BSBM01001346.1 coordinate 15,846,903, forward strand.
AGTCCAGGGATGATCCAATCCCCTCACATGTTCACCAAGAACTTCATTCTCGAAGACATACGTCTACGACTCTTCTTTCAGACTGAAGTCCAGGGATGATCCAATCCCCTCACATGTTCACCAAGAACTTCATTCTCGAAGACATATGTCTACGGATCTTCTTTCGAATTGAAGTCCAGGGATGATCCAATCCCCTTACATGTTCACCAAGAACTTCATTCTCGAAGACATACGTCTACGGCTCTTCTTTCGGACTGAAGTCCAGGGATGATCCAATCCCCTCACATGTTCACCAAGAACTTCATTCTAAACATGTGTCAATCATGTATCCTCATCATCAAAACATGTATAACAAAACATGTATCCTCATCATCAAAACATGCATAACAAAACATGTATCCTCATCATCAAAACATGCATAACATTTATCATCAAAAGCATGTATACATCTATCATCAAAAGCATGTATATCTAACATCAAAAGCATGTATACATCTATCATCAAAAGCATGTATATCTAACATCAAAAAGAAAAAATATAAGATTCCTAAATCTAAATAATTCTAAGTAACTAAGTGCAGCAAATTGATGGGATAGACTTGTTATCAGATACTATACTACTCCCCCTTTCGAGGAGGGTCCTTCTAGACTATACCAAGCTTGTCTCGGAAGTATTCAAACTTTACTCGAGACAGAGGTTTAGTCAAGATATTAGCAATCTGATCCTCAGTGCTTATATACTCGAGCTTGATAGCTCCTCTCTGCACCATATCTCGTATATAGAAGTATCGGATCTCTATGTGTTTTGACTTATCGTGGAATACAAGATTTTATATCTTGATGCAGTTTTGAATGTCACACATAATCACAGTGGAATCCATTTCTAAGTCAAACACTCCATATAATAGCTTCTGAAGCCACACTGCTTCACAGCTGGCAGAGCAGACAACTATATATTCTGCTTTAGCAGTACTGAGAGCCACACTAGAATGTTTCTTGCTGAACCATGAGATCATGGCAGATTCAAGATTATAACATCCACCTGATGTACTCTTTCTGTCTGAGGCACTTCCTGCCCAATCAGAATCTGAGTAACCATGTAAACGAAGTTCATGACCTCCAGGATAATATAGACCAAAATCTAATGTACCTTTTAGGTACCTCACTACATGCTTTGTAGCTATTAAGTGAACCTTTCTAGGTTCTACTAGATACTGACTTAGGGTATTTGCAGCAAAGCATATATCTGGCCTAGTATTCGTTAAATACATCAATGACCCAATGATTTGTCTATATAGTGTTAGGTCCACTAAATCCGATGAGTCATTAACTAAAACTTCAAGTTGGAGTCCATGGGAGTGGCCATGGCTTTATACTCCAACATATCAAATCTTTTTAGAAACTTCACAGCATACTTACCTTGATTTAAAAGATTCCTTTTGGATCTTGCCATACTTCTAGACCTAAGAAGTAGTGCATTAATATGAGATCTTTAATTTTGATTTTTGCAGCCATTTTCATGATCTGTTTCTCATTCCTTGTCAGAAATAGATCATCGTCATACAATAATGGTATGATAGGTTCATCATCCATCATGATCTTTCCTACAAATCAAAATTAAGTACATGATTAGTAATACTTCATAATCATTAAATCATATTGACATGATAACCTATTATGCATACAGCTATCATTTACATAGTTATGCAACTATTTTGACCAATACTTTGGCACAACACTTTCCCATATCCTGTATGCATACAGTGGCTATCTAGATGCCTTCCATCTCTACCAGAACATACTATCGAGAGTGTGCATAGCTCTTAGCAGAGAGGTTTCATTCTAGACAAGCAACAATGGAATGTTTGTCCAACTTACCAATCATATGCATATTAGTAGCATGATATATTCTAGGAATACAAATATGCATACAAGCAATATCATTTACTATTTCTAATAACAACTCAAATACTTATCTTTTATGTTTGTGTGGTTGCCTCCCGCTTGATCTTCTGTATGTCTTCTGAACTTCTATTCATTCTATACCACTGTGCATGCTCAAGTGTGCACTAGTGTCATTCTCATGATCTCATACACAAACATACATTCATTAGTATATTCTCAATGTTATCAAAACATTATAGTTCTAAATAATCTTGAAAATGTATAGTCATGATTATAGATAATATTCAAGGTATCAGGGAAGTCTTCTTTTACTCATGCATATTCTTGTTTGATCTAGTTAGTTAAATCATCAACCAAGATAAGAGACATAATATGCATAAACCCTTGATTACTAACTTTATGAATAAGCATAACCAATCATACCAAGTATACTTATATAAGGGATCCTAACACAAGGTAAGATTCTAACTTGACATAGGAAAACATACCTGGATTAGTATACCTGCTTAGTTATGTACAACATACCTAAACAATCTCTTCATTGATTTAGAGATCCTGAGCTAGAACCTGCATGTCTCATAGGTTAAGCATAATATAACAAAGTCATACATACCTTGTAAGTAGAACAAAGATTATGGATGAGTCTTTGTCTTCATGTTGTCATGGTCATGGAACTTGATTTGTCTTTTGTGATGTACCTGTATCTTGTTAGCAGACAACATCAACCTCACACAACACCATAATGCATTAGTACAATCATATAGCCCTAATTAATGAATGTCTTCGATCATTCACATGCATTCATATTGTTACTAGGGTGATAAGACAATTCTAACATTAATCAAGATTGTACTAATAAATAATATGAAGACAAACACATTATGAACTTAATCAAGAATCAGATTTCAAGACATACCTGAACCTCCTTAAGTCATACCTGTCGAGACTTCTTGTAGTCTTCTTATGTAAGGCCTTAGCCTCAACTACCCCTGAAACTTGATCTGGAGCTTGATTAGGGTTTGCTAGAGAAACTCTAAAAATTCAATCTTTGACTTTCACACTTCTGAATGGATGGAAGGATGTGTCTTGCTGAGCTGATCAAACTAGCATACTTCAATTTTGAAATCTCCAAAATTTGACTCCTCAAAATTGACTTCGAAACTTCTGGATCTTCTGGACAGGAACCCGAAATAGGGTTTGATGAAGCCCACCCTTCTGTCCAATCAAAAGGTTGGATCCAAGGCTCTAAACTCTTATTTTTCTGAGGAGTTTCCAGCCGTGGTTACAGACTTCAAAAATTCCAACTTTTGCTGAAGCCCTAATTTTCCATCTTTCTGATCAAAATCCCGAACTAGGGTTTGATCAAGCCCAGTCTTCTACCCAACCAAAAAATTTGATCTTGGTCTCTAAATTTTGATTTTCCTGAGTATCATTCAGCCGTGGACTCCTATTCAAAAATTCCAACTTTCTTCGAAACCCTAAATTCCGGAAGCCATGAATGAATGTGCTCAAAAAATAATTCTGTTTTGACAGAAGTATGTACCTGATTGTTTCTACTGTAACTCTGAATTTTTCGATCCACAGGGTCTGAAAACATTTCCTGAGATAGCCTGACCTGTTATATTTCCATCCTGACAGGTCTGACCTCAATTGGACTCTCTGAGAGAGAGTTATGCCAAGTGTCGCAACGTGACCTGTTTATGGGATAAAACATGAGAGCGAACTTGTACGGCGTGCCACGTGTCACTGTTTGAACTTCGAACTCTGAAAACTTTTTCTGAGATAGCTCGCCCTGTTATATTTCCATCCTGACAGGTCTGACCTCAATTGGACTCTCTGAGAGAGAGTTATTCCAAGTGTCGCAACGTGACCTGTTTATGGGATAAAACAGGAGAGCAAACTTGTACGGCATTCCACGTGTCACTGGTTCAGTTTCGGCCTTTGCAAAAGTTTTTTGAGATAGTACAGTCTATGTAATACCTGTCACTTTTTATGAAATTTCATTTGAAGCTTCCTATCCCAAGTTATGAACTTTTTTCCTAGGTCACCTGATTTTTACTGAGATCTGGAAGAGGCAGAAACCCTAACTTGTACTGATCATAAATCACAAAGTACAACGAATCTGAGGGTTCCCTTTGGCCACAAGGTACCTGGGGATGTTAGCTACAACCTGTAAACTTTTCAGATCCTGAAAATTTGCATAAATGGATTTATAGCGAAAGTTCCATGATGACTGGTTTTTGCTATATAAAACCCTAACCTTCAAATTGTCGCAAGAGAAGCAAGTGTCGTAAGTGCCATACATTGCCTTCCTTCAGGTTAGCTCTGATACCATGTTAAAATTCAATATGATAAGACAGAAAATAGAAGCATTACATTCCATTTCACAATAATAGCATATACAGGATCACTGAAGAAACAACAAGCATAGCATAAACACAAGAGACACAGATTTATCCTGGGAAACCCTCATGGGGTAGAAAACCCAGGAAAGCTTCCTCAATATAGATGACCAGCAATATACAAACATTCAAACCAAAGACATGATCTCCTCCTCCACCATAGCAGACCTCTCCTCCACAAGTGCGCCTCTCTTAAGTGAGTGAGTGTGTCAAATGAGGAACACACCTCCTCTATTTATACACTACTCCGACTTTTCTTTTACACAAGACATGTAGGCTAGTATTTAACCAATGGGTTAAATACCCCACTACAACTGACTGGGTCGACCCCTCTAGGGTGGTCTAATAACCCTTGTTACCACATTCTGACGGAGGAATAAACATCTCCGGATATACAATAAGATCTTCACGGAGGAATGAATCATCTCCAGAATAATAAAGTACAAATATAATATTCTTTGAAGTTACAATATCTCAACAACTATACGAAGGGGAGTCATTTGGATCAGGAACATCAGCCAACCATACCGATTTTATAAGGGCATGAAAACCTTCCATTTGCAGTTGGTTATGGTTAAATTTAAATGGATAAGTATTTCCCCCCCGGGTAAAATCAATCTCTAAATAGATAGGTTGATGATCAAAGATAGGATTATAGTATACCCAGGATCTATATCTATCAAGGGAGTTCCTCAGATGATCCTCCATCATAAACCTATCAAGGCGCTTTGCTACAACCTTGTCTCTGACACGTCCATTTTTCCAAGTTGGTTCCAAGATAACCAGTGCAATATATATCAAACCTGCCGTTGAGAAAGAATGCTAAAAGAAATTGCTGAGAGGGTCAAGTTTACCGATCGTCCCCCATACTTCTGAATCGCTTAAGGCAAGATTAAAGTCACTAGTGATAAGAAGGTTTTTTTGTTTCAAATAACCTTCATCCATCAACTGAAGCCAAAATTGCTTCCTATTCTCATACGGGGGATATACGTTGATCAAATGAACTTTCTCAAGAAAACCACATATATGTCCTTCCAATAATATCTCCAGTGAGATATGATGTGCCTCCAATGCAAACACCCGGGGGTTCCATGCACAAAGTAAACGCCCTGACTTCCCAACTGCATCCACTGAACAAATAACCCAATCCTTTTTTAGACTCATGAAGAAATGGCGAGCTTTATCAGCTGAAGCGATTGTTTCCTGTAAAAACACTAAATCTGGATTTCTAACTTCTAGTAATATTTTGAGGGCAGATCTTTTCAGAGGTCCTCCAATCCCTCTGATATTTAGGGGGAGAAGGATCATTTCTTAACCCTTGCAAGGGATTTCATGCTTCTAAGCGCCCTGGATTGAGAAGAAGAATTGACAGATTGAGACTCCTCAGCAATAACAGATGGTAAAGGAACATGATTTTGTTTACAAGCACTTCATGTTTTTATAGGGGAGAAATCCTCAGCCAAACCCCCCATACGACCACCCTTAAATAATTTCACCTCCATCGACTTCATGTTACCCACGCTATGCTCTTCTATTGACTCATCAATCGTAGCAGGTCTATTTCCAATATATGTACACAGGGGAGATTTTTTAAGAATATCAACATATGATGGGGGAGCCGACAGAGGGGGAATGAAACCTGCCGAGTCCCTAGGAACTGAAATATTCATATTCCCAAGAATCCCCATCGAGGACTCCCTGGGTAAAGGATTCATAGATTGCTCCTGAGAAAAATTAATTGGGAAGTTTGTATTAAAATCTTTAGAGAACCCCCCATCATCGAGCTTGTCAACTAAAGAGGGATCAATAGACAGATGGATAGAAGTTTCAGAAGGATGAGGAGGATTAGGGTTAACCAGCTCAGGTGGGCCAGGAACGATAATAGGGTTCATCATGACCGCAGGGGATGACTCAGGTAACGGGTCCTCAATACCTAGATACAAATAGCCCCCCCCCAATATAGTTCTCCCCCAAACGGTCACCCTTTTCCTCTAAAGAAATAATGAACTTCAGTTCATCAACTGATAATTGTGATACAAATTGAGGGTTGTGTGACCTTAGCTTACCAATTAGACCAGAAGAGGACACCAAATATGCCAATGGGGGGGGGAACTCAAGAAGATTGTCCATACTAGAGTCCAAGTCCTCCTCCTCAGAAGGAAAGTCTTCTGTCGACCATGCCTGCACATCCTCAGAAGAGAAATCCGGATCAGACCCCGAGATGCCCGAATGACATTGTCTCCATAGGTGGCCAAACTCTTTGCAACGAGATCACCTAAAGGGGAGTCCCCAATAGTCAAGGGTTTGATAGTAAGTTTTGTTACGCCATGAAATCTCAAGCGTATCTCGAAGTCCCTTTTGCATTTTAATCTCAACAAGCATCCTCCCAACACGCCGGTCCATTGCAGTCAACATCTCTTTGGATATGTGTAAAAAATGACCCAGATGATCACCAACAGTAGTGAAAGCCTTCTGGTTCCACATAGGTAGAGGAAAATTTGGCATGTGGACCCAGAGATGTCTAAATATTATTCTATCTTTCACTGGGTCAAACCCCATGTACCATCGTTTCAGCATCAGGCTTCCATTACCTCTAATTCATGTTTTTTCCAATATAAGGGATGCATGCATTTCTTTCCGGAAGATGAAACAATACCACCCATTGGAGAAGATAATAATATCGGGTCTGTACCCCAGTAGTGGTTTCCAGGTTCCACTGAACCAAGCCTCAATCTCTTTTTGGTTCATGGCTTTGTAACTGAACTTTCCCACAAGAACCTTGACTAATAAGGCGACTATACCTTCCAGTCCAAGGTTTTTGTCCATTAGCATACTTCTACCATCAACACATTTTTTCAGCTTTCCATTATGATATCTGGACCTAGGTTTTTTGCAGATTCTGAATACTATTCCACCCACTATGGATTCCAAGACCTGCATTAGGTGGCACCACATCCACATGTTGCATAGAACCATTCCCCGAAGAAACCGTAGTACCTATTTGGACGCTAGTGATGTCTCTTTCCGCCAAGCCTGTAGATGTGATAATGCCCTCTATCCCACCTATACTAGGCCTGACATCCTTTTTTGTCTGAGCATGTAACAGAGTTTTGTATTCCTCATCCATTTTGAGAACTCCACCCCAAACCCACCATTTGTCTAACAGTCTGTCCCTATCATTCTGGGGGTTATCAGCCATTTTAGTAAACAAATGTAACTTTAGAAAGCCAGGTGATGTATTGTGCTTCCCAATAGACCAGTATTCAGACTTGTTAGGTTTTATAATCTAGATTTCTTAACTCTGGAGAAAATAGTATGAAAAGCCACACTAACTCCCTCCTATTCACCCATATGAAGCCTACCATAACCACTCCACTGTTTTTTAAGGCCCCACTACAACGCTGATATTTTGGGATGCGTTACTGACTTCCATTAAACCTGGCATTTCGTATCTTCACCATCCCACCTTTCGGCTCTCATTTTCGACCCATCATACTAGATCAATACAATGTAATTACGCATGTAGAGTAACAAAGAAAACCAAAAAATATTGTAATTGTCATCTTTGACACCTTTGTTCGACATCTATGTAATTACCATGTTTTGAACTTTGTTTCTTATAAAACACATTAAATAAGTCATATAATTCCAACCACCACATTTGTTGTGGTGATTGGCGTAACCAACTCCACCTCCATACCTATTATTAATGTTGTATATAAACCAGTTACTGTTTTTTATGCTTAGTAGTTTCTAGATTCATTAGAATTCTAGGAGCGGTGCTTATGTAGTTTTTTGGGGAAAATGTCTGTATTTGGTGCTGTAGCAATTTTTGGTGAAGCTATGTTCTAAAAAATAGAGTTCCAATATGTGTGTGTGTCTGTTATGTTGTTGATTTTTTTTTTTATAACTGTTGATTTCTTGCTCTATCATATTGTGAATGAGATTGTTACATATATGGACTGAATTTGTTTTTGATGCTTTCAATGTATGCTTCCATTTCCTCCTGTCATTGTGGTATCAAAGCAAATACCAAGGCATAGAGCTTATCCTCTGTCATCTTAGAAGTTTCCAGCCTAAAAAAAAGATTCGACTGTTGTGTGAAGGCAGAATGTATGGGTGTTGAGTTTATCTCCACCATTTGAACCCTAGGAAGAAGCTAGTTTTCGTGAAGCTTTTTTTTATATAGATCTACATCAAAAGATATTTGTGTCACGGGGTCTATAATAAAAATTGCAGGCACCAGAAATCGAGGACAGTTCCATTCAAAGAGCAAGGGGGAGCTGGGTGTTTGAATGAGGAGACAAAGCATTAGTAGACAATCAAAATTTTAGCCATGGCCACCAACAGTAGCTCTGTGTAGCCATGGGTTCCCACATTCTTAGGTAAAATTATGAATTTTGGGAAACAAAAATGAAAACTCTTTTTCGTTCTTAGGACATTTTGGATTTAGTGGAAAATGGGTATCCTGAACCTCAAGACGAGGCAACATTTTTGGATTTGTCTTAGGAAGACATAGTTATGCTCAGTAATAACATAAAGAAGAACACTAAATCCCTACTATTCATCAACAGAGTCTGGATGAATCAATTTTTCCAAAAAATGCTTCTAAAGATAACTCAAAAAGAGCATGGGACATTTTAGAGGCTGCTTCTAAGGGTGCTTCTAAGGTTAAGAAAATTAGGCTACAAAAACTTAGAAGAGAATTTGAGACCCTTCAAATGAAGAATTCAAAATCTATTGACCAATTTTTCAATAGAACCATGAATGTGGTGAATCAGATAAAAACACATGGGGAGGAATTAAATGACCAGAAAATTGAGGAGAAAATTCTACATAACCTGCCCAACAAATATGATGAAATTGTTGTGGAAATTGAGGAATCAAAAGATCTGTCACAACTGTCTTTTGTTGAATTGATGGGATCTCTGTTGTCCCATGAATTTAGAATGAGCATGAACTCAAACACCTCATTAGAATATGCATCCAAGACTCAGGTTTCAGTTAGTAGAGGCAGAGACAGATCTAGCCTTAGAGGTAAAGGAAGATTTCAAAATCAGAGTGATGAAAGACAAACTTCAAACCAAACTGGTAAATCAGTCAAGAACCCCAATTTAGGAAATTTCAGAGGTTCACGAAGTAATCATAATCATCAGCATTATGGAAGGTTTGATAAATCAAAGGTTCATTTCTTTTACTATACAAAAATTGGGCATGTAATTCGGGATTACAGAAAAATGCTAGCAAATGAAAGCAAACAATCAACTAATTTATCTGAGGTATCTGAGACTAAAACCGAGTCCATGTTTATCACTTGTAATGTTGCTAAGGAGAGTCCATAAGATGTATGGTTTTTGGATAGTGGTTGTAGCAACCACATGAATGGAAATCAAGAGTTGTTTAGTTGTTTGGATAGTTCTATTCAGTCAGAAGTAAAACTTGGAACATATAGTAGAGTCTCTATCAAAGGTAAAGGAATCGTAGATGTTTTGACAAAGAATGGTGAGAAGAAGAATGTTAAAGATATTTATCTTGTTCTTAGAATGAAATGTAATTTGATGAGTATTGGACAACTGATGGAGAATGGGTATGAGATAAATTTTTATGACAAAGCTTGCATAATTCGAGATAGATCTCATTGAAATAGGTTGATTGTAAGGGTTGAGATGACCAAGAACAGGATGTTCCCACTTACAATGAGGAGTGATACTCAAAATTATGTTAATGCATACAAAGCTAAGAGTGTTGATCAATCTTGGCTTTGGCACTTGAGGTTTGGTCACTTACATTTTGATGGTTTGAGGTCATTGCAGAAGAAGGAAATGGTGAAAGGGATTCCAATCATAGAACATCCAACAAGCTCATGTGAGACTTGTATCTTGGAAAAACAACATAAGGAAAGCTTTCATGTAGGTGTTTCCTATAGAGCAAAAGTACCTTTGGAAATCATACATACAAATTTGCGTGGGCCAATGCAAACCCCTTCATTGGATAGAGATTACTATTTCTTGACATTTCTTGATGATTATAGAAGGAACAATTGGGTATATAACAAAAGCCTGGAATTTTTGAAGTCTTCAAGAATTTCCTTGAAAAAAAAGTGGTAAGTACATTAGAGTGCTAAGATCTGATAGAGGTGGTGAATATAGTTCAAATGATTTTTTAGATTTATGCAAGCACCATGGAATTAAAAGACAATTTACCACCAAATATACACCACAACAGAATGGTGTGGCTAAAAGGAAGTATAGGACCATAATGAACATGGCCCGGGGCATGTTGAATATGAAGCATTTACCAAATGACTATTGGGAAGAAGCTATTTGGTGTTTTGTATACATTCTGAATAGTGTTCAATGTACATAATCATGAGACATTTTCCAAACTAATCTTATGCAACCAAGATTGATCCTCCTGTATAGAGGTGTGCACTTTGATTGCCTTCCATGTAAAGGTTATTCCTCCCGTATAGAGGTAATTGATCAAAGTAATGATGTTGTAAATTCTTGTTGGACAAGGAATCCAAACTTGTGTGTCAAGTCATGATTCTCATGTGAATCTTCCGTATAAAGGTATCCATGGGATGGACCTCCCATATAGAGGTGGACCTTCCATATAAATGCCATGCTTTACTTTTTAAAAGCATTTAATGTTGTGTGATGTATTATTAACCATGATCACTGGTTGTTATTAAGTGTCCTTTAGGGATTGATCAACTCTAAAGTGAATTACTTTAGCATATGATCATTTGGTCTGGAATAATATAATATGATCACTTCATTCGATAATTCTTCTTAGTATAATGTAATGTGATAGATAATTAAATTTAGCACATATTTACCATGCAATAAAAGATAAATAAATAAAAGATAAAGCATAGAGATCAAGAGAATTCAAAATGTCCCATGCAGACACCTCAACTAATTAAAGAGAACTCGAATGGTTAAAGCTTTAGTTATAAAGCTTCAGTTAAGTAACAATTCATGCCTCAATCAATGCTTCAATTAAATCACCAGTTAAGATATGTAGTCATTTAACTAAAGGAAAACTTAGTGATCACTTCAGTAAAATAAATCAGCATGATTTTCAGTTAAGAAAAGTTAACTAAAGTGTTAAAAAGGAATTAGTTAACTAGAGTGTTTTGCATGATGACACTTTAGTTAAACTAAAAGTTAAAAGATGACACTTAAGTTACAACACTAAAGTTGCTCCTATTGCATGAAGACACTTATGTTAGCTTGTTAACTAAGTAATCCTACATTAGTTATGGGGCGAGTTCACTCCAAAGTCAATTAAGCATGATTTCAAGTTAAGGAAGAAAGGCATGGTGCATTGTTGGTGCATGATTGAATAAACTAGAAGTGCACTACAACTATCCAAGAATATAACTTGCTATGGTTTGCATGGGAGGTTTATTTTTCATGCATTGATTTTCTATTCCTTGCATGGCATCGATTTTTGCTATATATTGATGTGCTGGGTTCATTGGAAAACACATTTGATTGATAGCTCTTCTCTATTGTTTCCGCATATTCACCAAGAGTGTTTTGGCGATCTCTTATCTTCCGAAAGCAATTTTCTATGTTGTAAAAGAAAGATATTCCCTGATATCCATTATATTATACTAAGAAGAGTTGTTGGGGTTTTTGTTCTCGTTGTTTTGAGGATTTTCCCTAGGGTATATCTTATATTATGGTTGTATGAATTTCATTTGATTGAATTGTCTCATTGTTTCAAGTTTTGACATCTAAAAGAATTAAATATCAAAGATCAACCATATATTAACATGGTATTCGAGCTCATGGTTTGAAGGAGCTCAGTTTTGCATTTGAACTAGAGCCTACATAGATCCTGAGAAGTTGAGCACAAGATTTAAAGACCATAGCATCAATATCTGTACAACTGGAAGACTGTCTCGAGGGCACCTCAAACTTCAACACTGGTAAGGATAGGATTCTCAACATCCTAGAGGAACATGACTTGGATAGCTACGTATCCACTATGCTAGAGGAGCCTACATCTAATGCAAGTCGCATCAGCTTCAAGAAGAATCAAGCTAAGTCCAAACGAATCATATATGATTCGGTAAAATATAACTTGATTCCCGTGATCACACTGCTAAAGACCGCAAAAGAATGTTATGATACATTGACTAATCTATATGAGAATAAGGCCCAAACTCAAAAGAGGGAATTGAAGAAAAAGTTATGAAACCTCAAGATGGAGAAGGATGAGACACTGGCCTCCTTCTTCACCAAGATCTCTCAGGTAAGATATCGAATTTTTAACATTGGAGTTGTAGTGGATGAAGATGATCTCATTCAAACTGCTGTTGATCGTCTCCCATCTTCATGGGAGACAATATTGGCTACTATCAATGGCCGAGAAGTGCAACCTGGGTTCAAAATATTTTGGCATGACTATATCCAAGAGGAAGGAAAATCCCAGATCAAAGCTATGTGATCTAAAGAAGAAAATATTTCCCTCACGGCAAGAATGAAGAAAGGAAAGAGACCCTTCTTCCAAAATACGTTCTCTCATCCAAAGAAGAAGGAGTTCAACAAAGGCTTTGACAAGTCAGAAAGGCCATTTCTCAAGAGATGCAAAGCAAAGTGGAAAGGAAGGTTTCATGCTTCTACCGCCATAAAAGAATGCATTTGAGGATTCGTCATCACAAGTGTAGACACATGGTTGATTGATAGTGATGCATCCAAACATATGACTGGTTACAAGAGTGCCATCATTGAACTAAAGGAGAAAAAGTTCACATGCATGGTAGAGTTGGGGGACAACTCAACATATTCGATCCAAGGAGTTGGATCCACCTCATTCCAGCTGAGCACCAGTGATATTTTACATGTGTAGGACATTCTATATGTTCCAAGATTGAATAAGAACCTCCTTTCAGTTTTGGTTCTTGAAGACAAAGGCTTATGAGTTATCTTCATGGATAACAAAGCACTTTTATGGCCGAAGAACAAAAGCCTGGAATCTGCTGTTGTGATTGGAGTTCGAGAGGGAGGACTCTAAAAGGTACCCATGAAGTACATTCAAGCTATGATTCACCACACTATCAGTCCATGCAAGCTATGGCATCAAGGGCTTGGAAACCTACACTACAAAGCGCTACCAGGACTTCAAAAGATGGTAAAAGGTATGCCCGTATTTGATTTTGGGCATGATAGTGTATGTCGGGGTTGTGCACCTGGGAAGAGTGTTAAGAATTTTTTTTTCCAGTAGTACTACTAGATCTAAAGGGATTTTAGATTTAATACATTCTGATGTAAGTGGTCCCATGTCATCCCCCTCCTTGAGTGGCTTTTTATATTATGTACTGTTCATAGATGTTTTTTCTAGAAAGTCTTGGATTTATTTCATGAAGGCTAAAAGTGAAACTCTTAGCAAATTTAAAGAGTTTAAATCCCTAGTTGAAAACCAGAAAGAAAAACACATCTATGCATTAAGGTCTGATAATGGAGATGAATTTAATTCACATGCATTTAATGAGCTATGTAGTGATGTAGGAATATGTAGATAGTTAATAATACCATACAACCCTCAGCAAAATGGGGTTGCCGAAAGGAAGAATAGAACCATATGTGAGGCTGCAAAAGCCATGATGCATGATCAAGATATGTCTACCTCATTATGGGAAGAAGCCACTAGTATAGCTGTGTACATCCAAAATAGAGGTCTGCATGCCATTCTAGATGAGAAGACACCAAAAGAAGTGTTAACTGGTGAGAAGCCGAACATCTCACACTTGAGGATCTTCGGGATCCCAGTATACATTCTTTTACTAAAATAAAAGAGAACAAATATGGAGCATTCTGGAAAGAAAGGCACATTTGTGGGTTATAGTGAGTCATCCAAAGCATACCGAATATATGTACCTGGTGAGAGACACATTGAAGTCAAATGAGATGTTACCTTCCATAAGGAATCTTATTTCAAAATATCGAAAGAGATTCAATGTAATTCATAGATGGAGGATCTCGAGTCTGATTCTCCCCCTTTAGAGTTTGAGAGGGAGAAACCAGAAGATTCCTCAGATTCACTAGCTACTTAAGAACCAGTAGAACTGATTAAGAGGTCACCTGATGAACTTCCCACTAAAAGAATATCTGCTTGGTGCCGAGATATCTTACAATATGCAGAGAAACATGGAGCACCAACAAGATCATCCAGAGAGCGCACGCGAATTGACAGATATTCAGGGTATGTTGCACTGATGAGTCACAACGGTGATTCAGAACCATCCTCATATGAAGAAGCTGCAAAGAAACATGTTTGGAAAGATGCAATGACAGAAGAGTACAACTCTATAATGAAGAATGATGTTTGGGAGGTTGTTCCCAAATCTGATGGGAAGTCCATTGTGACTTCCAGATGGATTTACAAGATAAAGCATGTTGTTGATGGTAGAATTGATAAGTATAAAGTCAGATTCATTGCTAGAGTTTTCTCTCAGAAAGAAGGCATCGATTATGATGATACCTTTTCCCCTATGGAAAGGTACTCCACAATCCGAGCAATGATTGCACTTGCATCTGTTCTAGGATGGAAACTTCACCAGATGGATGTGAAGACAACCTTCCTCAATGGTGAGGTTGAGGAACAAGTTTATACTCAACATCCTAAAGGATTTGTGGTGCATGGGAGGAGTCCCATGTTTGCAAGCTAAAAAAATCTCTATATGGGCTTCAACAAGCCCCCAGGGCTTGGTACTCCATAATTGATAGCTACCTTCATAAATTGGGTTTCTGTAAGAGTGAAGCTGATCCAAATTTGTACTTCAAATTAGTGAAGAACCAACTGTTGATATTGGTTCTATATGTTGATGATTTGTTTCTCACCAGAGAGGAACATTTGATTGCTTGGTGCAAGAGGGATCTCACCTCAGAGTTCGAGATGAAAGACTTAGGTATGATGCACTACTTTCTTGGCCTTGAGATCTAGCAAAGAAAAGATGAAATTTTTCTATCTCAAGGGAAGTACACTATGGATATATTGCGCAAGTTTGGCATGAAAGATTGCATATCTATGACTACACCGATGGTTTCCAATTTGAGGAAACTTCATGAGTCAGGCTCTGGATCAGATCTAGTAGATCCCACTTTGTATAGACAACTTGTAGGCTCGCTAATGCACTTGATACATTTGAGGCATGATATATGTTATGCTGTGAGCATTCTGAGTCAATTTATGTCTGATCCAAGACATAAACACGAGATAGATGCTAAGCATGTGCTTAGGTACCTATGAGGTACAATTTCATATGGACTCAGATATGCCTCTAGTGGACGAGTCATGTTACTTGGTTATACAGACTCATACTAGGGAGTAAGCATTGTGGACCGTAAGAGTAAATCCGACTACTGTTATAGCCTAGGATCAACTATGATATCTTGGTCCAACAGGAAGCAGGGCTCGGTATCCCGGAGCACTACAGAAGAAAAATACATAGCTGCTAGTGTTTCCTGCCGAGAAGCAGTGTGGCTCAGAAAGATACTTGCAAGGTTGTTCGGTGAAAATCTTGAGCCTAAAATTATTAAGTGTAACAATCAGAGTTGCATCAAGATTTTCGAAAACCTAGTGTTTCATGACAAGTCGAAGCACATTGAAATGAAGTATCACTTCATTCGAGACATGGTCCAGAAATGTACATTGAAACTTCAATACATTGCTACTAATGAGCAGATTACATATGTGTTAACAAAGTATCTATAAGTGACAAAGTTCAGGTACTTCTGAGACAAGATGGTATGGCAGAGAATGCCTCTCTCACTGAGAGGGAGTGTTAAATGTACAACATAAAGAGACATTCTCCAAACCAATATTGTGCAACCAAGATTGATCCTCCCGTATAGAGGTGATCACTTTGATTGCCTTTTATGTAAAGGTTATTCCTCCCATATATAGGTAATTGATCAAAGTAATGACGTTGTAAATTCTTGTTGGACAAGGCTCCGGACTTGTGTGTTAAGTCATGATTCTCATGTGAACCTTCCATATAAAGGTATCCATGGGATGGACCTCCCGTATGGAGGTGGACCTTCTGTATAAATGTCATGATTTACTTGTTAAAAGAATTTAATTTTGTGTGATGTATTATTAACCATGATCACCAATTGCTATTAAGTCTCCTTCAGAGATTGATCACCTCTAAAGTGAATTACTTTAGCATATGATCATTGTTCCAGAATAATATAATATGATCATAGAATCCGATAATTCTTCTTAGTATAATATAATTTGATAGATAATTAAAGTTAGCACATGTTGACCATGCAATAAAATATAAAGAAATAAAAGATAAAGCATAGAGATCAAGGGAATTTGAAATTCCCCATGCAGACACCTCAACTAATTAAAGAGAAATCAAATTGTTAAAGCTTCAATCATAAAGATTAAGTTAAGTAACAATGCATGCCTTAATCAATGCTTCAGTTAAAGCATCAGTTAAAGATATGCAATCAGTTAACTAAAGGAGAACTTAGTGAGCAACTTCAATAAAATCAATCAGCATGATTTTCAGTTAAGTAAAGTTAACTAAAGTGTTAAAAAGGAATTAGTTAACTAAAGTTTTTTGCATGACGACACTTTAGTTAAACTAAAAGTCAAAACACGACACTTAAGTTACAACACTAAAGTTGCTCCTATTGCATGATGACACTTATGTTAGCTTGTTAACTAAGTACTCCTACATTAGTTATGAGTTGATTTCACTCCAAAGTCAGTTAAGCATGATTTCAAGTTAAGGAAGAAAGGCACGACGCATTGTTTGTGCATGATTGAAGAAACTAGAAGTGCACTGCAACTATACAAGAAGATAACTCGCTATGATTTGCATGGGAGGCTTATCCTTCATGCATTGATTCACTATTCCTTGCATGGAAGTGATTTTTGCTATATATTGATGTGTTGGGCACATGGGAAAACACATCCGATTGATATCTCTTCTCTATTGCTTCTGTATCTTCACCAAGAGTGCTTTGGTGATCTCTTATATTCCGAAAGCAATCTGCTATGTTCTAAAAGAAATACATTCTCTGTTATCCATTATATTATACTAAGAAGAGTTGCTTGGGTTTTTGTTCTCATTGTTTTGAGGATTTTCCCCAGGGTATATCTTGTGTTATGGTTGTATGAATTTCATGTGATTTAATTGTCCCATTTTTCAAGTTTCGACGTCTAAAAGAATTAAAGATCAAAGGTCAACCAAATATTAACAAATATGTGTCCTACAAGTAGCCTGATTAATAAAGTACCTCGAGAGGCATGGATTGGTAAGAAATGTTCAATTTCACATTTATGAGTTTTTGGGTGCATAGCATATGCACATGTACCAGATGAATTAAGTAGAAAGTTGGATGGCCATAATGAGAAAAGTATATTCATTGGTTATAGTGAGAAATCTAAAGCATATAGCTTGTACAATCCCATTACCAAAAAACTTGTTATAAGTAGAGATGTTGAGTTCAAAGAGGAAGAAGCATGGGATGGAAGTGTAGATGAGTCTATTACAAGAAGAGCTGTATTATCTAATGGAGATGATGAAGAAGAAGATACTGAATTTCAAGGAGGACGTTATGTGGTACTAGTACCAGCGCACCTTCAGCTGTTCCTCAGGGAGAGAGGGTCATTTTTTTTTACCAGGAAGGGTGTATTCTAGCATTTTCTGAGTGGATGTTATGTCCAGGCCCTTTTGGTTCCTCTCCTGGGAGTACTATGGCTTAGTGGAATTACTGCCTATCTCAAGAAAGGGCTTCAAGCCCCGGGGTTGGTGTCCAAGGCTCCTAGGGGTGGGTCATTGGGTCATATAACCCCCCACCTGTTTTATCATTCCGGTGGCGTTTCTCCCAGCACTAAGGCTTATGTACCTCTTCCAGGTCACTGTCCACACCCTCCCGGTGCCTTTGCATTGCAGCTTCCTCTCTCATTGGGCTCCTAGTCACGATGACATCATACTTGTACCAGATCTACATTGGTTGATACGGGGGGGCATTGAGGGATTTTCACCACTGTTGGGGTTAGATGGGGCATGACGCTCCCAAAATCTCTACTCCAGCCTTTAGTTCATAGTGATTTGCTCATTTTTATCTATTTTAGTAATTTTTGGGTAAAATTTGGGGAAAATGCCCCAAGCTACCCACATATTTGATTATTTTATATTATTTTATATTGACATGTTTTAATTTAAAATTGACATTTTAAAGCATGTAGGATTGGTTATTTTGTAAAAAGTGAGTGTGAGATCATATAAATGCAATCCCCTCACTTCATTTTTACACACAACTTATGGGATAAATTTCATTATTTTACTCTTTTACCATAGAAGGGCCTTATGAAGTGATGAGTACCTCTTGGAGGGACAATTCTTTTTGCTCTTGGATGAAGTTGGATGCTTTATTTGTCTTGCTAATGCTTTGTGGATGCTAGAATGGTTGGAATAACTCATGCTCAAGTAAGTCTTTTACATTTTTAAGGTTTGCTTGATGAATGGTAGGTCAATTTTGCATCTTGAATGATTGAATGGTAGCCCTAGGGGTACATTCTCTTTGAATAAGGATTTTTCTTGCTATTCTATCTTCATTGCATACTACAAATGCTCCCAAGAAGATGTTTTTACAAAGTTTGGCCTTGGGGATCTAACTTTGCCCTAGTTTAGACTCTTGAAACCAACCCTAGAGGTTGTTTCAAGAATCCCTAACCTAGTAGCAAGGAGAATTACCTCCAAGAGGAAGGCTTGTCACCTTCCTCTAAGGTTAAGGTTTGGGTTAACATCCATTAAAACCCTGAGTTTGTCCATTTCCTCTACATCAAACCCTAGTTTGAATTTTTGTAAATATTATTGCTAGGTTAAACTTGCATTTTCATGGAAGAATTAGGGTTCGAATTAGGTCTAAAATTTTATAACAAAACCCTAAAAATAAAATTAATTATATTTCTTCATTTTTGGCCTCCCTAAATCTCGCCCCTAAATTCTCTTGACCCTAAAATTTCGGCCCTAAATTATCGCGACCATAAATTCTCGCGACCACAAAATTTCGTCCCTTACTTTTTGCGGCCCTAAAATCTCGCGGCCCTAAATTCCCGCGACCCCAAAATTTTGGCCCTAAATTCTCGTGGACCTACAATTTCGGGCATGAAATACTCGGCCTATCTTTTTAAACCCTAAACCGACCTGCAAAACTGCCAAAACTACTACACAAGCACCATCCTAACTCTCTCTATTACTCTGTGTTTGACTCCATTAGAGGCACTAATCTATGCTTTAAGGGTTTTGGAAGGAATTTGGCATCTACTTGGTAGGTACATTAAAGGGCTCTCCCCTTGGGACAACATTGGATCCCGAAGAAGTTAGGATATTGGACAAATGTGACAGCAGTCCAAGTTTCTTATGTGATTTCCTTTCACTTGCAAGCCTAGCCTACTAGTTTGAACTGTAACCGAGGACAACAAGTACACGTACTTGTTCCCACTTCACCAACAAGAAATGCATCGAATGCAATTAGAACACCAAGAAGTATTGCACAAGGATATGTATCCATGCAAAGAAATCAACCTACTCCAAGTTCATAGGTAAGTGATGAATCTGATCCTATTTTAGCTACTCTAAGATCTAGAGTTAAAGGAAGGAAGACTAGAAGTCTTATGGAAATATATGATCAACATGAAGATCAATTATATTTGATGTGAGGAACCTACAACAATTAATTAATGAAAATGAACGAGATAGCAGAAATAACAGAACTCAAAATAGATTTATTGATCGCGGGCCACTTCGAGGTGGAAACCTCCTTTGAGCAAGCTCAATACAAATAAATTCACGGTGCATTCCTTGGCCTCAACACAAGCTTATATACTAATTCTAGGCACCAATACTATGGATCAATACCACAGAACATATAATACTACGGGACGACTTACAAAGCATATGCGTCCAATACTATGGACCAATACAAACTATGGATCAACATATAATACTATGAGACAACTTACAAAGCATATGCGTCCAACAAAAACATACTAAAAAAGGAAAGAGAAGGGTTGACATGGGTCCCTAACATCCCCACCCCCTTAGAAAAAGCTTTGTCCTCAAAGCTTTAGATGTAGAAATTGTTGCTGAATCTGAAGGAGTGGTTCCCATGTAGAATCCTTTGGTTGCATGCCGTGCCACTGAATTAATACCTATGTGATAAAGAGAGAGGGAAGCTGATGAGTACACCTATTGAGGATGGCCTCCGGCTCTAAAAGGATGGATCCTTCATTATCCAGTTCTGGTAAAATATTTTTTCCTCTGATGTTGGTGTCAAGAACTTTCTTCAAACAAGAGACATGAAATATTGGATGAATGCGGGAAGAAGGAGGAAGTTCCAATTTATAAGCAACAGACCCAATCTTCTGAAGAATCCTATATGGTCCATAGAACTTTGGAGCGAGCTTATGACACCCTTTAATTTTCAGGGAGGATTGCTTGTAAGGCTGTAGACGAAGAAAAAACATATCACCTGCCTGAAAAGAGTGCTCAGAACGGTGTTGATTGGCTTGTTGCTTCATTCAATTTCTTGCCATGTGAATATTGTCCCGCAAAATGCGAAGAATCTGATCGTGGTTTCGAAGGACCGTGTCAACTGACTGAACTCGTGAATTGGTGGGGGTGTATGGAAGAACTTGCAGGGCTTGACCATAGACTGCTTCATATGGAGTCATTTTAGAGGTAGTGTGGTAAGAGGTATTGTACCAGCATTTAGCGAGAGAGAGACACTTTGCCCACTGATGTTGTTGTTCAGAGGTGAAGCAATGAAGATAAGTTTCCAAGCATTTATTGATAA
Organism: Larix kaempferi; assembly: GCA_027924585.1. Taxonomy (NCBI): domain Eukaryota; kingdom Viridiplantae; phylum Streptophyta; class Pinopsida; order Pinales; family Pinaceae; genus Larix; species Larix kaempferi. The sequence continues at coordinate 15,868,048 of BSBM01001346.1, forward strand.
TTTCAGTATGACCATCTGTTTGTGGGTGATACCCTGAACTCATATTCAGTTTGGTGCCAGTATGGTGAAATAGTTCTGTCCAAAAATGACTGGTGAAAGCTGCATCGTGATCCGAGACAATGGAAGATGGGATTCCATGAAGACGAAATATTTGGTCCAGGAAAATTTGTGCGACTGAGGATGCTGTATAGGGATGGTTGAGGGCAAAAAAATGACTATATTTGGAGAGGCAATCAACCACAACCAAAATCATTATCTTCCCTCCAGATTTAGGGATCCCTTCAATGAAATCCATAGAAATATCTGTCCAAATCCGTGTAGGGATGGGCAAGGGTTTGAACAATACTGGAAGGAGTTTTGTTTCACACTTATTGCACTAGAAGGTATCACATTCAACCACCATATGTTGAATTGTCCTTTTCACTCCATGCCAAAAGAAGTTACGCCATGGCCGCTCATATGTTTTGAGGAACCCAGAGTGCCCTGTTGATGGAGAAGAATGGAGTTCATAGAAGACATATTGTTGAATATTGGTGCTCTGGGGAAGCACCAGACGACCCTTGTATCTCAGGGAAGCAGCATCCCAAGAGTAATGTGGTACAACAGAAGGGTTGTTGGCCAAGTGTTGGATGATTTGAGATAATGAAGAGTCATGGACATAACCCTGTTGAACAGATTGCAACCAATTTGGAACATGCATAGAAATAGATGAAAGAGAAACTTGGTCATCAAATGTGCGAGAAAGAGCATCCGCCATAATATTGTTCTTACCCTTCTTGTAAGTGATCTCATAGTCATAACCCATGAGTTTTCTAACCCATTTCTGTTGTGCTGGGGAGGAGACACGTTGTTCCAGGAAATATTTCAGACTCTGGTGATCAGTCTTGATATAGAAATGATTCCCTAATAGGTATGGTCGCCACTTCTATACTGCATGCAAAATAACCATCATTTCCTTCTCATATGTAGAGGAATCTAAATTCTTACCGGAAAGAGATTTGCTGGTGAATGCAATGGGATGTTCATCTTGAAGGAGAATAGCACCAAGTCCATTGCCACAAGAATCATTCTCAATAGTGAAGGGCTTGGAAAAATTGGGCATAGCTAGAACAGGTGTAGTACACATAGATTGTTTCAGTTTGTCAAATGCACACTCAATAGCATGTGTCCATGTAAAAACATCCTTTTTCAATAGAGCAGTTAATGGAGCTTCAATATTCCCATAATCCTTGACAAACTTGCAGTAGTAGCCAATCAATCCCAAAAAACCATGGAGGTTCTTGAATGTCTGAGGATGCGACCAATTGTTCATGGCAGCTATTTTGGCAGGATCCACGCGAACCCGTTGTGCTGAAATAATGTGTGCGAGATACTCTACTTCCTTCTATCCAAAAACACATTTATACTATTTGGTGTGGAGATGATGGTCAGATAAAAGTTGCATTACAAGATCCAGATGTTGGAGATGCTCAGCCCATGTTTTACTGTATATGATGATATCATCAAAGAAGACCAAAATGAATTTCCCTAAGTAGGGCCGAAATATTTTATTTATCAATGCCTGGAATGTGGAAGGAACATTAGTGAGGCCAAGGGCAAGACCAAAAACTCATAGTGGCCATCATGTGTGTGGAAAGCTGTTTTAGGGATATCATCCTCATGAACCCGAATTTGATGATACCTAGAACGAAGATCCAACTTGGAGAAAAATTGAGCACCATGAAGCTCATCAACAACAGGAATTGGAAACTTATCCTTGATTGTGAGGTTATTAAGTGCTCGGAAGTCAATGCAGAGGTGCCATGACCCATTTTTTTTTTTTGGATAAGAAGAACTGGTGAAGAAAAGGAACTAGTACTAGGGCGAATAATAACTTGCTTCAGTAAGTCCCGAACGAGCATTTCAATCTCCATTTTTTGGTGAAATGGGTAGCGATAGGGCCTGATGTTGGGAGGAATGATCCAGGAAGGAGATGAATACGATGGTCCTCTGAACTTGAAGGTGGCAGTCCCACTGGTTCAACAAAGACACCTGTATATCTATTCATAATTTGTTGTAGATCCAAAGGCACAGTGGAGACCGTTGATGGTTGCATCTAAATGGAATGGATCTGAGCGATGACACCATGTGAATTCTTCTTAAGGAGATTTTCCATGTGATGTGAACTGATGATGCTGAGAGAACCTAGTTGTAATCCTGTTAATGTGTGTTTTTTTCCATTGGATGAAAACTGCATCCAAAGTTCAGCAAAATCCCATAAGATGGGGCCAAGTGTGCATAGCCATTGAGCGCCCAAAACCACATCGGATCCGACTAAGGCCAAGGAAAACATGTCAGAGTGTAGGTTATAATATCCCATAGAGATATGCACACTGTGACACTTCCCCTTGCAAGGTAAGGTGCCCCCATTGGCAATCATGACTTCAAAGTTGGAGCAAGGATGGACAAAACAATCATCCTGTTTGGCGATCCGAGGGTCAATGAAGTTATGAGTGCTACCATAATCAATGAGTATTGTAAGAGGAAGCTTCTTGAATTAACCCCTGACTCACATTGTTTGGGGGGGGGTGATTCCGGCTAAAGCATGAAGAGATATCTCTGGGTGTTCATCCTGAGACAGAGGGTCAATAAGTGACTCTTGAATGTCAACCTGATCATCTATTGTATCTGGAGCTTCTTCACCAATTTCAGAGGCAGGCAGAGAATCCACATCCAAGAGATAGAGCTTCTTCTTAGCACATCTATGTACCTGAGTTAATTTCTCATCACAATTATAACGAAGCCCTTTTTCTTTGCATTCCCGCATCTCTGTTTTAGACAAATGCTTGATAGGAGTTGGTCGAGGAGCTGGCAGGATGGGAGGTCGTTGGGAACCCACATTTCTAAAGGGAACAAAAGTGGGTTTGGAGCCTTGTTGGGCTAATATCGTGTCCTCTGCCAACTTAGCCAACCCCAGGGCTTCCATCATTGTGTTGGGACAAAACATTTTGACCTCAGATTGGATTGGATCCTTTAGACCACTAATAAAAAAACTCCTGTAGAAGTCATCAAGAAATCCTTCTGTGTGATTGGATAGTTTCTCAAATTCCATTTGATACTCTCTCATAGTGCCAATTTGGCGAAGTTTAGTGAAGGATCCTGTGAAATCATCAAAAGCACTAGGACCAAATCATTGCAAAAGGAGCTGGCAAAAATCTGGCCATTTTGGCTCTTCATGAGCCTTGATGTACCAACGGTACCATTGAATAGCTTCCTGTTCCAAATGAAAGGATGGAAGTGGAACTTTGTTGACATCAAAAGTATTATGCAGACTGAAATATTGTTCTTCCCGATAGATCCATCCAGTCGGATCAATACCATTGAAGGGATAAAAATCAAGCTTCGGACCACAGAAATTGCTGGAAGAAGAGAACCCAATGTCTGCAGAAAAATCTGACTGTCATTTATTGTTCATGGCTGAATGCTCAAGATGGAGGCCGAGAAATTTTTCATCCAGATCCTGGAGTTTGGTTTTGAGGGCTGCAAATTCTTCCTCCATGGTTTTTTCTCCTGCGCGGGTGACAACTATAACCATGAGTGTTTTTTTTTGAATGGGTAGAAAAACAAAAACAGAAACTGTTTTAGTAAAAGAAATTTGGATTTGGGAAAAACTTTGATGGTAAAAATTTGGACACTTTCGAATGGACAGGGAAGTCAAAAATGAGGATTTTAGAAGTGGGGTGAAAGAATGATAAATTTTGTCAAAGAGGGATAAAGAAGCATAAATAGGAAATGAACATTGTGGCAAAATTTGAAGGTGATTGGGTGAAAATTGAAGAAGTTATGGCAAACCTTAAAAATAGACAAATGGAGATTTTTGGCTTTGGGAAGTAAAATTCGAGATAGGTTCCTCAGGAATGAAATATGCAGAATGGGATTGCAGGGGTGTTAGTGAAGTTTCAAGGGAAACGGAAGTAAAACAAAGGAATTATGGCGAAAAAAGCAGTTTTGTTTGTTTGTTTGTTTTGGGATGGATCTGCAATGATGCAGAAGTGATTGGTAACTGTTATGGACTGATGTAATCTTCGATTTATCAGCTGGCAATAGATATGGATCGCAGGTATGTGCAACTTCTTAAAGGTTCAAGGGAGTCACTCGACCACCAATGTTGTCTAACGGCTTGCGTATTGGGGCAGTGCCCCCCACTCCATGACTCAGGTAAAACTGATAACCGCTTTGCCACAAACGACAACTCTTGGTTTACCTCACGGGTGGGAACTAGTCAATCAGGTAGGGGTCGTTTCCCTTTTCGTTGGCAGGTCCTCTCAATGGGCTAGCTACTTCGAGGTTCCTGTGGTACTCCTCACAATGAGTTTTAGGGCTTATGCCCAAGTACTTCCCACAGTTAAGCAGATAGGGATTATTCCCAGATCCGAACATGCAACAGATGCGATTTTTTTTTGGCAGAAATTCCACCCAACGAGCCCAAGAAAGTGCTCTGATACCAGATGTGAGGAACCTGCAACAATTAATTAATGAAAATGCATGAGATAGCAGAAATAACAGAACTCAGAATAGATTTATTGATCGGGGGCCACTTCGAGGGGGAAACCTCCTTTGAGCAATCTCAATACAAATAAATTCACAGTGAATTCCTTGGCCTCAACACAAACTTATATACTAAGTCTAGGCGCCAATACTATGGATCACTACCATGGAACATATAATACTACGAGACGACTTACAAAGCATATGCATCCAATACTATGGGCTAATACAAACTATGGATCAACATATAATACTACGGGATGACTTACAAAGCATACGTGTCCAACAACAATATACTAACAAAGTAAAGAGAATGGTTGACATGGGTTCCTAACAAAATATATGATCAACATGAAGATCAATTAGATTTGAATTCAAATTTTGCATTGTTAGCATATCAACCTGTTAATTATGAGGATGCTATCAAAGATAAAGTTTGGGTGAATTCTATGAATGGTGAGATAGATGCAATAGAAAAGAATGACACTTGGGAATTAATGAATCTACCTACAGGAAAGGACTGCATTGGTGTGAAGTGAGTGTATAAAACAAAGTTCAATGTAGATGGTGAAGTTGAGAAGCACAAGGAAAGACTTGTTGCTCAAGGCTTTGCTTAAGAACCCGGAATAGACTATAATGAAAATTTTTCACCTCTTGCTAGATTAGATAAAGTTAGAACTATTTTAGCTATTGCAACTCATGATAGTTGGAAAGTGTACTAGATGGATGTAAAATATGTGTTTTTAAATGGAATTTTAGAAGAAGAGGTATATGTAAAAGAATCTCCAGGTTCTGAGATAAGTGGACATGAAGAAAATGTTTATAAATTGAATAAAGCTTTGTATGGGTTGAAGCAAGCTCCTCGAGCTTGGTACAACATAATTGATTCTTATCTCATAAGCAATGACTTTTAGAGGAGTACCAACGAACCTACTCAGTACACCAAGAAAAATCAGCACGGTGAGGTTTTAGTTGTGTGCATTTATGTTGATGATATCATTTATACTAGCAATTTGATGTTAGAAGAATTCATGAAGAGTGAGTTTGAGATGAATGACCTTGGCCTAATGAAGTTTTTTCTGGGAATTGAAGTCTTGCAATCTGAAAGTGGAATTTTTATTTCGCAATTTAAATATGCAAACAAGATATTGAAAATATTTAGAATGCTAAATTGCAAGCCAGTTTCAACACATGTAGTTATATACATAAAGTTAAGCAAGCAAGATGTTGGAGGTCAGGTAAATCCTAGTCTATTTAAAAGGCTAGTTGGAAGATTAATTTATCTAACTGAAACTAGACCAGACATCATGTATGCTGTGAGTCTAATCTCAAGTTTTATGGAGTCAGCAAAGAGTACTCATTGTCTTGTAGGTAAACGAATTTTGAGGTATGTTGCAGGCATAGTGAATTATGGAATTTTATATTCAACAAGTTCAAATTTCAAATTGACAGGGTACATAGATAGTGATTTTGCTGGAAGTGTTGAAGATAGAAAAATCACATATGGATATGCATTCATTTTTGGTTCAAGAGTTGTCTCATGGGCATCAAAGAAACAACCCATAGTCACTATTTTATCAACAGAAGCAGAGTATGTCACTGCCACATCAGCATCATGTCAAGCCATATGGATGAGAACAATTTTGTCTAATCTATTGCATGAACAAGGAGCGCCAACAACAATATTATGTGATAATAAATATGCTATCATGTTGTCAAAGAACCATGTATTTCACAAGAGAATCAAGCATATTGACACCTGGTATCATTACATTAGATAATTGGTAAATGATGGAGAAATTAATCTCTGTTTTTACAATTCAAAGGAACAAATCATTGACATATTCACTAAGGCACTAGGAAAATACAATTTTGAATTTCAAAGACAAAGTCTGGGAATCTATGATGCTAATTATGTTGTAAATGTGTGGGTGGTTGAAATTAAAGGGGAGAATTTTGAAATACGTCATGTAATTCCAACCAACACATTTATTGTGGTGATTGACATAACCGGCTCCACCTCCATACCCGTTATTAATGTTGTAGATTTAAACCATTTACTGTTTTGTATGCTCAGAAGTTTCTAGATTCATTGGAACCATTTATTGTTTTGTATGCTTAGAAGTTTCTAGATTCATTAGAATTCTAGGAGCGGTGCTTATGTAGTTTTTTGGGGAAAATGTTTGTCTTTGGGGCTATAACAATTTTTGGTGAAGTTGTGTTCTAAAAAATAGAGTTTCTCTCTCTCTCTCTCTCTCTCTATATATATATATATATATATATATATATAATACTATTGAAACGTTTTTTTTGTAACCATGAATTTCTTGCTCTATCTGATTGTGAATGAGATTGTTACATATCTAGACTAATTTTGTTTCTGATGCTTTCAATGTGTGCTCCCCCTGCCTCCTGTCATAGAAGAAAATATGGCCAACATTAGCAACATAGCTCATAATCATTGAGGATTGAACTATGGGGTGCATAATCGACCACTGAGAAGGTAAACTAATAGTTCTTTCTCACGTGATTAAGAATAAATCCATTTTTATGATATTAAGGTTGAAATTGCTAGAAATAATTGTAGTTATTTTTCCACTTTATAGGGCAATTTTTTTGGGTTTTATTCTTTTTGTTTTCAAACATTGAATTGCATCCTTAGAAATATAGTTAAAACTAAGTCCTTGGTAACATGATGCTATGTTTCTATGCAATATGTAGTGGTTGAATATCTAGTTGCTGATTTGGTAAATGGTTCCATAAGAGAAGTATCAACAATTGAATGGATGTTGCTTATAAAAAAAGTATCATGTTATAGGCTATAACCAAATGGCTCCTGCTAGATATTGTTAACAATGTTGCAGTAATTACATGTATGTTGCTTATAAAATATATCATGATGTATGCTATAAGCAAATGAATCATACTAGATCTTGTTAATAATGTCGCATATCAACAATTGAATGTATATTTCTTATGAAAACATACCATGTTATAGACTATAGCCAAACGACTCATGCTTTTCTTGTTCTTTCATCTTGTTTAAAAAGCATAGATGCATCACATTGATTATTAAGATAGTTTGTCAAATGAATATGAAAATGTAAGTTTTATCCCACTAGTTACAATTGTATATCTTCAAATTGGAAATGGTGAGATGCACGATATCTGATTATGAAATCCCTCTGTTTATATTTATGTTATTGAAATAATTGTTATTGAAGGTGAGCTTCCAGGATCCATCCACTTATTATTTAGCTTCTCTACATACAAATTGTCCAAGGAATGATCCATATGGTATCCACCTCGTCTGAAATTGTAGAGTCTATTCTTGAACGAATCACAATGCCCCACTCTGCAACTACAATATACAATGTTCAACACTTAATAAATGTTATTTCGTACTATTTTATTTTTATTAACTCTTAACATATAAAAAATAATATATCATTGCATCCTAAAGTACATGTATGATAAGTTACATATCGAATTCTGTCCCTTTCATAGCTTTGTTGATTGTTCTAGAAATACTATAAAAAAACAATGAAAAATCGAGTATTCTATTTTCCTCTGTTTAGTCTTACAAATTGATGGTCGAGACTAGACTTACAATTCTAATCTCACTCACATTTGACTTGTTGATTCTATTGGGTTTTCTTAAAGAGTAAAAATATATTTGGGTGTAAAGAAAATTTTAGGAGTGAAATTTAGCCCATAAATTAATTTTAATTTTTTAACTCTAAAAATAACCAAAATTGGACAACAACTATATAAAACCTTTAGAAATTTGAATATTTTTAGGAAAATTACCCAACAGTTTATTGTTGGAAATTTAAGAATTAGCGTATTTCACCACTTTAATGACTTAAAATATATTCAAATGTTGACTGATCTGATCTAATAACATTGGATCCAAGAGTTTTGAAAAGTCCAGCTTAGGCTTTGTAGTATTTATGTTACAATCAAACAAGTTTTCAATTCACTATTAACATAAGATGATCTTCCTATGAGACTCGGTATGGGTGCTTGTACTGGAACAATTTCCATCTATATCTTTGTTAAATAATGTACGTGCTTAGACTTAGCATAAGTTTATCATTCTATCATATTATGTATGTGGTGTCTCTATTCTCATCCATATATTTTTTTAAGTCATATATGTGCATATAGGATTGTATTATGGTGGCATATTTGATTTCAAAATATTGGATGCTAAATTGAAAAATTGTGACCAATGATGACCAACATCCCACCCAGACCTTGTTCATGATAAAAATGTCTAAGTAATAAAAATGATGTTTATTGCTAGTGATTTATCGTATCCATCTATTATCTTCAATTCTCTAGCGATTTATTGTATCCATATATCATCTTACTTTCTCCATAGAGTTTTACTCTACGGAAGGTATTTGTAAAAAGTTTCTTTATGTATAAACATGGTGAAATATCATCCTTATGTAGTATGCACAATGTATAAATATGGATGAGAACTCATTCCTATGTAGTATGTACAGTGTGCATGTGATGTAGATAGCCCAAATTACCATGGAAGATAGTTTCTTTGTGTATAAATATGGATGAGAAATCATCCTTATGCACTATGTACAATGTATAAATATGGATGAGAACTCATTCCTTGTACAATGCGTATGACTAGCTTCTAGGAAAATGCCCCTTAGTTCCAACTATAAGTAATTTTGCTTTGAATGTATGAATGTTGTATAAGAATACATTGTTGGTTAATAATGTATAATTTTAGATATTAGTTAGTTTTAATGGATGAAAGTAAAGGGATTGACTATGTTATGATATTTAATGAATAAATCAACAAATATAAGAAATCCTGAACAATTACTACAGTCCAATATACTCCATGCTTGTATTGCTTCACAAAAATGATTATAAATACATATAAGATCCTTTAGAGAGATCCAATTAAAAACATAGGGAAAAATCCTCAAGAAATATCTTGAAAAATTCTCTAGAAATATCTAGTTGAGAAGATTTGTCCAAATTCAATGTACAAAAGAGTCTAGATCTAACTACCCTAAGAAAATCAATATTCGAACACACAACACAGTTCATCTAAATATTTCTACAAATAGTGAGAGTAATTACAATATTTAAACACTGCCCTTAATTGCATTTGCTAGTACTACTAGCATACTATATAATACAGTTCACAATGCTTCTATAGGCTTACAAGATAACATATTTCAATGCACTTTTTGACACAATTTTCTTATTGGTCTCAATCTCAGCTAGGATGAAAAAACCTCACAAAATCTTTAAAATTTTACCCCCCCTCTCTCTCTTCCAATGATGCCATACCATGTACCAAGTATATGCTAGTTTCTTCATCTCCACTCTAGGATTACATTTCTTCAGCACATATCCAACACCATCATCATCTTTATTGTTTTTACTATTCATCTTCCTTGAAACTTATTCAAAGTGCTCACTCTTTTTTATACCTTTATAATTACCTTCATACTCATAAAAAATGAGCTATTAACAAAAAAAAAATGGTTTCTTTATTATTTCCTATTGCTTTTTCCACAACTCCACAGGTTTCCTTTTCCATGTCTTCTACTACTGTAGCAATAGTAGTTTCAAACTTATCTTCATTATGTACATCATCACTATGGGCCTTCTTATCATGCACAAACCCTTCTCTTGTAGTGCTAATCTCTATTGTAGACTTCTAATCAAATTTCTCAACACAAATTTCATGGAAAAGTTAATAAAGTTTTTCATTTCCAACTGATACAATAACCATATACTCATGTTTTTCATTTTTACTATTCTCTCTTGAATTTTGATATTTATCCATTTATGTTTTAGCTTTTTTTCTACAACTTTTTCAAAGATATCTTGTTTTTTCCTATTAGCATCGGCTTGTTCCTTCTAAAATTCATTTGCATCTTTATCATAATTAGGCTTTGCAAGCCATTCCTCAAGAAATTTTAGCTCAGCAATGAAGCCACCATATTCAACACCATTTTCCTTAATTTCTTCCATTTTTACTGTAGTATTCACTAATACAAATTTCTCATCATCAACTTGGTTTGCAATTCCAAGTATTTTATCTCTGCTAATCAACAAATCATCAATTAGCTTCATTTTCTTCCTTAATTTCAACATTTGTTCATCAGATATCATTTCATCATATGATACTTTAAATTCAATTACATTGCAAAATTCACATGCCTTATGGCTGCTCATATTCACTTGATTATAGATTCCTTCATTTTTTGTAGTGGCTTTAATGTTGCATTCTTTTTTGTCTACAACCTCTAGAATTTTGTCTTCATGTTCAACTTTGTACTCAATTTTGTTTTCAGGTTCTGCAACATAAAAATACTAAGATGATCAAACTAGTTAGTTACCTCCATGTGAATTATTTTCAAGGGCTCTTATTTTTTAGCTTCTTCATGGCCATCCTCTTCCTTAAGAAATTCATCTTAGGTTAGGGTTGTTGTTGCCCCCCCTTGCGATTCTTCATCCTTTGAATTTATATAATTAGGAAAACTACTAGCTTAATTAACTATATCATCTTCATTTTTGCAAACTATCTACTCAAATTCTTTTGACTTTGGAAAACATTGTGTGAGTTGCTGCTCATTTTCAACTTCAACTTTTGGCTTACAATCTAAGGCTTCAACAAGTTCATCTAGAAAATATACAATATCATATTCCATCTCATCTTCTATGAGATATTCACCAACCATAATATTCATTCTAGCAAAATGTGTTATGATATTCCTTCTCTCATATAGTTCCTCACAAACAATTCTAATTTCATCTTCTGTGAGTGGCCTTTTCCTTTTCATCATGAATTTTATAAAACCCTGGTAGCCTCCCTTATGCTAAAATTTGATCATATGTCCTAAGTTTAGGCTTATTGCTGCTTCATGTTGTACTATATTCCTAAGAAGTGTCCTCAACCCTTCACAATTATCTCCTACAACTTCATTTATAGACATTTTTCTTTTTCCACCTTATACTCTATTGTAACCCATCTTGAATTGTTGAATGATTACACTCGCTTGTCGAAGAATCAACATAAGAAAGAGGGTGTCAGGTACAATCAATCATTGTAATATCCCGATTTTGACCCCATTGCATTAAAATGTAAATGATGTAATATTGTTATAAAATTGTGGTGAGGAGCTCAAGGCCAAGGCCCCGCCATCGATTTAGTGATGCATATGGGTTACGTGCTAGCCAGGCACAATGGAATTGCAAATATAATGTAATTATGCATTTTAATGAAATACCCACAACTAGCTATGCAATGCAACAAGAGATGGGGGCATGATTTTAGAAGGAATTGGGAGGGAAATATTCAAAACTTTGAGCCAATCAAGTCAAGCCAAGTGTCAATGAGAGAACCCATGAACCCTCAACTACCCATGTTGACTTTTGTGCCCAATCATTCATTTCTCCCAAGAGTTGGTTGAGGTAGTTAATGCCTCGGGGAATGGAGATGTGTGGCTGTCCAAATTCGGGTATGGGCAAGCCACCCTTCATGGAAATTCGTGTTGGACTTCTTGGGAAATAAAAGTGCCACGAAATTGCTCCCTAAGCCATTCTTCACCCATCCATTTTTCTCTCTCGCGAGTTTGGAGCTACTTGGGCGTTTTCCTCTATGTTTTTCCTGTGTTTTCGTTGTTTTCTAGCTGGGAAGAGGGCACTTTTGGTGTTGTAGAGGTGCTGGGAGGAAGGGAGATCGATTTGGGGTTTCATTGAGGCCGTTTTGGCCATTTGAAATGCTCATAACTTGTGGGAGAAGTCATGTTTGTTCCCTGTGGACGTTTTCCCTTTCCATAGTCCGTTTTTGGTGTCCCCACGATTTGGGGAAATCCCATGGCCATCTTGTTTGTAAATCCCATTGTTAAAAATGTCTATCCATGCCCAATGATTGTGCTTGTTGTGTGTAGATAGAGTATGTTGGGGTATGGGTTATGGGTATCCATTGTTTTGGCTTGAGCTTGAGTGCAAGCATCCATAAATGAAGAGGGTTCAGATTTAGCCTGATAAACCCAGATGTGGACTGGCTTGGCTTAGATGTGATGTTTGCTTGGGTTGTGTTGAGCTTGAGAGTCCCCTTTTCCTTGTAGAAATCATGCCCAGCTCAGGGGTGGTCTCTGAGTGCTGAAAGAATATAGGTTGGGAAAAGACCTATGGTTGGGTGGAACGTTGCAGCGACATAGCTAGTTGCTTGGGACAATTTCACAATGAAGATAAGTATTTTTCTATGTATGTGTTTTACTTCTGCAATCTTTCAAGTACTTGATGATTGTTATTGATATGCAATCTTGCAAGTTTTTTTTTTTTTTTTTTTTGCTGTGTAAGTTTGCTTTGATTTGCATCTGCACACATTATGCATTTTATTTGTAATGCCATGAATTTGTTCATGATGAATGTGGCTAAGTTTTGTAAAATCCTAGAATGTAGTATCATGTTCCCTTCCTTGCATTGGGTCGACGAGAGGGGACATGACAATCATGCACCCATATTTCAAACACAACAATGAAAAGAGTTTCAGGTACCACTATTCACAAACCCCCCCTTTTTTTCAAACTATTACAATCTTCAACTTCTTCTAGAATGATTTGTCCTCTTCTTTTTTGCTGCCAATGAGCTACTGCTCTTATTTTTAAAATAATTTTAGCTTTTTTTTCTTTTCCTCTCAAGAGATTACAATAATAAAGCATAAGAATACATATTTTATTTTCCTCAAAGATAAAGCAGAGCTTAAATAACCCTTGCATGAAGTTAGACCTTTTGAACCTTTTACCAAGTATTTTTTCAACAAATAAATGCTAGTATCAAACCCCACAAGCCCCACTTCAATTTGAAGGTGTTATAACACATATTAGATTTTATTATTATTATTATTATTATTTTAAAATGGTGATCTATGTGACAAGAGAGGGCATCTCTATGGACGAGACCATATTTGAAATTGTTAGGGTTAACCTTGACTCGGGAATGAGCAAGGATGTAAGTGGTTTTGGGCACAAGGTTTTGGTAGCCCATGGTTTCTTGCTAGTTGTATTTGCATGTAAAGAACCTTATTTATAGAGTTGGATTCCTCCATTGTATGGTGCCAAAGTGACGAGGAGATATGCTCTTGGAGGCCTTGGCTTGGTTTGGCCAAGGACCAATAATAGATCTATTATTGATAGCTAGTTTTTTCCTACAGGTTTTCTAGGATAAATATCGTGTTGCTATTGTTGATTGCTTGTATTTGTATCTATTTTCTCCCACATACTTTTATTCCTAACAGTGGTATCAAATATTGGTGTGTAGAAGATATTTCTTGTAGGTGCGTGTGCAAAGGAAGAACGTTGTGGTCCTGGTTAGATCTGATTAGTGTGGAGAGGGATGTCCATGAATTACAGTGAAATGCTAGATCTATTGCTTGACACTTAGATATGCAAGGAGAAATTGCAGATCAACTAGTTAAAGTGTAGATATGCTATATGCCGAATGAATATTTGTTGAATGTTTTTGGTGTTGATTCATCTGTGATCCACTATTATTGGAAGAATAGGCTTGAGAAGATCCCAACTACCAGGAAGAAGACTTGAGTACCATTCGCTGCCAAAATAAATCACTGAGTCCAAGAAAGTAGGGGATCAAAGAGATATGATGATGTGTTTGTTGATGCTAAATATGTTGCTAGTTGTCGGTTGCAAAGGAAATATAGTTGTGAAATCGTGGTAGATATTTTGTGTCCATGTGATAAGAAAAGTTGTCATCACTGCCAGAACTATTGCTAACCACAGATGCATTGGAAGGATCCAGTCAATGTGAAGAAGATTGCGCTGTCAAGAGAATTCCCTATAGTTGTATATGTTGAAGAAGTATCCTTGGAGCCCGTGGATAGAAGACTACTCCAAATCGAATTATGGTGAGCCTTGTGAGGGGTAGTGCATGTTAAAACAAATGAAGATTTTTTTTAAAGGTTCTCTTAAAAGGATTGACATAAATGTATTATGTTATGTAAATTACTTTTAAACGGAGATGTGGATGTCATGAATGGGTAAACCGTTTTTATTTATGGAACTTTTATTAAGTGCAAAACAAGAAGAATTTTGAAAATCCATGTTATGTTTCAAGTTTTTTTTAAGCGAAAGTAAAATTTTAAAGGGTTTTATTGAAAACGATTAAGTGAATGAATGCATATGGTATTGAGAGATGATGAAGTTTATGTTTTAAAAAAGAAATGGCAATTAGAAAGGCATTATGTAAATGGCAGTCAAGAAAGCATATGATAAGGATTCATGTGTGGATTTAAAAGAAGTAGCATCTGGTTAATGCAGTGGTGAGATGAAGTAATTTTATTGAATGTTTCTTGTACCTGAGTTTAAATTATTGAGCATGTGTTGTAAGAGGTTTATGATCGATTGTACCGAACACCCCAGATTTTTTTGTTCCTAGTTAGTGTTTGATTTCCTCGGCTATTTAGAAGCACGTGTCTCTCTTTTGTGTAGAAGAGGATGTGGCATCAAGTTGTGGAATGGAATGAACCACTTGGGTAGGTATGAAGGTGGTAGGTGTATTCTAGCGTAGCTTGATGTGGAATCAGATAGGTTGAGTCAAGGGGGAATACGAGATGGATTTATAGTGTTGGGACCAAGTTATGCTCAAGGAAAATTTTATGTATTGTTGAACCATGTAGGAGAAAAGGATTCCTAGAGAACTCGCGGTTAGAGAAACCGAGGACCCACGCATTTTGGTAGATGGATTCCTCTTTATATGTACATCAATGGTGATTTTTTTGAGGGTAGAAAAGGCTTGCGGAAGTGTAGCACATGAAGGGAAATTCAAGGCTAGAGAAATGAGAGTTGAAAGAAGCAATGGTTATCCCATACGATTATGGATGTAATAGTAACAAAAAATAAAATAAAATAAAAGAATTGAGATGACAATGTGTAAGCTACATGTAAATGAGATTCTTGAGTACTGTAGTTGTTTTTTTGGGGGTTAGATTTGAAACAATTCCCCAAGTCAAGTTTAAAGGGGCGATTGTTAAGGTTAACCTTGACTTGGAAATGAGCAAGGATGTAAGTGGTTTCGGGCACATGGTTTTGGTAGCTTGTGGTTTCTTGCTAATTTTATTTTCATATAAAGAACCCTATTTATAGGGTTGGATTTCTCCATTGTATGGTGCCAAAGTGAGCAAGAGATATGCTCTTAGCGGCCTTGGCTTAATTTGGACAAATACCAATTATAGATCTATTATTAATTGATAGTTTTTCCCTGCCAATTTTACATAATAAATATGATATTGCTATTATTAATTGCTTGTATTTGTATTTATTTTCTCTAACATACTTTTATTCCTAATAGAAAATAAGAATTGAGTTATCAAGCATGACAAGAAGAGTCCAATTAAGAGCTACCCTTATCTCAAAGAGAGTAACTTCAATTATGACCCACATAATGTGATGACAATCATGCGTTGCTCCTCCAAACAAACACTTATTGGAGTTTATTGGTGACTACTTTAATTTAACAAAATAAAGTGTTGTCGTGGCATTAATGTCTTGTAATGTATAGAAAAAAATCCATCGACTATCCTCCCATAAGTCATATTTGGCATGCATTTATTTTTTAAGAATGTTGATTACAGAGACTAATGTGGTTGCCCCTCGAACTTCTCTATTTACCAAATGCGAGACTCACTCACGAGAGCTTCACATCATTGAACCTTTTACCAAAATCATGATTACTACTTGCAAGGTGGTCTTGTCAAATAGCAAGGTGCTTGTATTCTTTATAATAAAATTTTTAATTGCTTCAAATTGTGTGATATTACAAATACATTTAAAGCATAATCCATATTTTTTTTTTTTTTTTTTCAACTTTGACACCATCCTTTTGATGTTTTAATCTTTTGTTTACCATAACTTTTTCCATTAAATTGCAAGTTATTCCACCAAAACCAAGTATGAGTTTTCAATTTCATTTCTGCAAACCTAGCTCTCCTAGTATATCTAATATGTTAATTTTTTATTTTTAATTTTTTTAATTTTAATTTTAATTTTCCCATCCATTCTATATACTTTTAGAGTAGATAGGAGTATAAAATTTAGGTCTATCTTAGATAAATTTTTAGGGATAAAAGTTTGTCAATTGGTTATTTTTTGGGTTTTTTTTTCAAAAACTAAATTCGTTATTTGGTTATTTTTAGTCTCTAATATTGTCTATATTTATATAAACTATGTTTTTTTTATTATAATATTCACCAAAATTTACAAGTTTTAGTAGTAAATTCCATGTTTCATATTTAATATTTGCCTACCTATCTATATATATGGTTTTTTCAATCCAAAATAATCGCCCATAATACTATACTTAAGTATACTATTAGAATCCTTAAAAAATACCCCGCAACTCCATTAGTAATCATTCTGTTGATTATTCACTTTCCCAATATCATGTGCTCTTCTAGTTCTTCTCTTGTAATCTCTCATTATTCTTCATCACCATCAAAGTATTGCTCCATCTTGACCATCAATATTCTCAACATTGCTACTGGTTCATGCACCTTTTTTACACCTTGCAGTCTTGTAGGTCTTACATGACTTGTTCATTTATGTTATGATCATGACATACAGACTCCAATGGATCGCCTTCGGACTGCGAAGGTCGTCACCATACACTCGACTAGGCACCTGGATACAATGACATGGGGCCGTTTAGCGTTCAACACTTCCCCAAGGCATGAGCTTAATAGCAGGCTCCTGGGACACCCATGGTATATCCACTAGCGCACTTACAGACTCTTTATATAGAGGCGAACTTGCAGTTGTTCTATTGCTATGTTATACCACAAGGGAAACTAGCAGAGCATAGAACTACAGTTCTCACACACCTATGACTCAGAACTTCCAACTACTGGAACAACTTGACACCTACCTATGTTGCAGAGCTCTTAACTAGCTCAATGCACTAGACTGCAATGACAAAAATGAGCTCGGGCTCTTCCTTATATAATTCTTTAGCCAGTCATCCGGTCATTTGAAACTTACACCAACCAGTCTAAAGTAAAGGAATCCGAGGACATGGTGGGACAGCACCATGTGTATCTCGTCCTTATGAGGCAGCGCCATGAGGGGACTCGGAAACTGACAACCAAAAGTAGATTCGATGGCCGACAACCTACTGGCCCATCTTATTATTCCTACGGAAAAGCAAAGCATGGCCGACAAGCTTGGCCGACATTACAAAGTGGTGCTACTATTACTGGCCCACTACAGCTTCCACTAAAAGATGCTTATGTACATAAACAAATTATTACAATTAAATCGGACCATGGGCTCCATTCCCATTATGAAGATTTTTCTTTAGTCACTCCCGGAATGGCAGACACAAAACAGATCAGGATCATCCGGCGGTCCGACACCTTGACCTCCACACCAGCATTTACGGTCATCATCATACAGTGCTTATTCTATTTCTCTTCGAACAAGGTCATCTTCCCAGTGATATGGCGGTTGGGAATCATAGATGTACTGCTCATCTTCAGGATATTCAACCTCTGGATATAGAAGTTCTCCGAAAGAACGCTCTACATCAGAACCAAACATGGCTTCAAGTCCTTCTTCATATAGATACTCACTTTGAAACTGGGATTCAACACGATAGTTCAATGGAAGAGTTCGCCTATGAACCTTGGTGTCGATCTTGTTGCCATTTTTATCTCTTTTAATATACTTCTGTGTAACATTTACATAGTGTTCAAGCTCAGAGTATCTTCCACCATGATGACGAAGCAGAACTTAAACCAAATATTTGCCTGGTCCGCAGCTTGCATATCTGCTTCAAGATGAAGGATAAAATTGGCTCTGCACACAGTCCAATATTTTCTTGGACATAATTTATCCAACAAAATTTTAGTCCATCCGGACCACTTTTTATTGCGCATGTTCCCTGGGTCAGCACATATGATAATGGATGTTTCTTCCCTGCAGAATTGCAAAATAAAATTATAAGAAGTCCATGTGAGGTTTCCCTCACCTATATCTACATACCACAGGGGGCCTTCTTTTTCGTCATTACAATCGATCCACAGCTCTTTACATTTCCTGAGTTATCCTCTGGCATTTTGCAATCCTCTGAATGCTTTTTTCTCCCATCGTTCCATGATGTGGAGTTTACAAGGACTCATTTGAACTTGTTTTATCAAATTCAAACTGAGATATTTTTCTGCATCTTCTCGATTAGCATAATCGAGCAATTCTCTTCTTTCATCCTCAGTGAGACTGTTATCCCATGGTTTCATAAATAGAGCTTCTCTCGGAATCTTTTCTGGGTGATTTTCCAGCATGGGACTTTTATTTAATCCATGGTACACTGGTATCTCATCATAGCTTGACATTGGCTTTTTTCCTTTAGGATCGTCATCATGATCCTTCCTGGAACTGGAGTTAGAACCTACAGAAAACATCTTTAGACTTGGAACTCTGCTGTCTTCAATCTGTAAGTTTTCCCGACTGAGCATATCAGCTAAACAGTTCAAATATCCGGGCTTATACACAATATCAAAATCAAAGTTATTCAACCAGATGAACCATTTTAATATTCTACTTGAATTCTCAGCCATCAAGTTTTCATTTCTAAATATTCCAGGAATTATCTTCAGATCTGTTATGACTATTAACCTAACTGGCTTGAGGTATAAAATAAAATGATTAACTGTCTTTTTAACAGCCAGAATTTCTTTGTGGCTGCTCGGATAATTTAACTCTGCTCCTTTGAATGAGCTAGAAGCATAACCACAAACGTTTTCTTTTCCCTCGATCTCTTCAAGAAGAACTCCACCCCACGTAGAGTTTGAAGCATCTGTTTCAATAATCAGCTTACCAGTACCCAGAGGGAGATGCAGTGCTAGAATCTCTTTTACTCTAGCTTTTATTGTTTTGACTGCCAGAGTCATTTCTTCTGACCATGCAATAGGATTGTTCTTGAGACGTTGCTGCAGACAATTGATGTCAGAAGCTTGGCCTTTATAGAATGGCCGAATATAATTGAGGCTACCAAGGAACCTCTGCAACTGTGTTTTATCCAAAATCTTATTTGGAAACTTTTCAAAATTCTTCAGTACATGCTCTTGTAGAATGACAGTTCCAGCTTTAATATGAAAACCTAGGAAATCCATTTCTGTCTTTCCTATTTCCATTTTTGAAGCAGACAATACCAATCCATGCTTAAAAACTAAATCATATAATTTCTGCAAATGTTTTAGATGATCTTGGACATTCTTTGAACAAATTAATATGTCATCTATAAACACAAGCAACCATGGTATGTCTCTAAAAATATCTTCCATTCTTTTCTGGAATTCTGATGGAGCATTATTTATTCCGAATGGCAAGACTTTCCACTAGTACTGACCATGAGGCACAACAAAAGCTGTCTTGTATCTGTCTTCTGGTTTTATTCCTATCTGATAGAATCTAGATTTTAAGTCAAACTTACTGAATATAGTGCAGCCATTGATTTTCTGCAACAAGCTTGACTTATCAGGAAGAGGATACCTGATTTTCTTTAACACAACATTTAGTGGCTTGAAGTTCACCACTAATCTTGGCTTTCCTCGCTTTTGCTCTGAATGTTTGTTTACCACAAAGGCTCTACATGCCCAAGGGCTCTTTGATGGCTCAATTAGACCTTTGGATAACAATTCCTGAATTTCTTTGGAGCAAAAGTCTCTCTCTGACGGACTCATGACTCTTGCCGATGCCTTCATTGGTTTTATTTTCTGAAGAGGATCTAACTCAATGGAAACAACGTATTTTTCCCTCTTCCAGAAGGCATTTGGATTCTCAGAGCAACAGTCTCTGATAATATTTTCCTTGATATCTGCAAGAATCTTTTCACCATGAACTTCTGCATAGGAGATGCAGCGTTCCATTTTATTCAGACTTTTATTGGACTGACCAGACACACTTGACTCATGACTATTTACAATTGGTTTACATTGAGGACTAAACTTGTTACTCAAAGACATTGATACTGACTGACCATTGACTGTACATAAGAAAACCATCTTTTGGGTATCTATGGAAAATGGACTTACTTTGACAAGAAACTCAGATCCCAAAATGCAATCTTCTCTTACTTGATCTAATCTAAACAAAGATAAAGAACTAGAATGACCTGACAGTTTTACTGGAAAATCTTTGACTTTACCTGTTAGAAACACAGGCAAACCTTGAATTGCAGAACCAAACTCTTTACTCTTTTCCCAGTAATAAGATGGAAGGGCATTTCCTTTTGCTAAATTAAACTGACAACCTGAATCTATCAAACATTGTACAGGATATGGTTTAAATTCAGCAGGACAAAAATTTACAGTTATAAATAGTTTTGGACCTGAAACTGCACCAAGCAAACTTATGGATTGAGACTTAGGAGACTGTGACCTTTCAGGAGAAGACTTAGGAGATGGGGTTCTTTCTTTGGTACCACAAACTCTTTCAATTTCTTGAGAGAGTTCTTCTTCTGAAGACTGATCTCTTTCTGCTGATAACACTGAGATGGATTGTTTCAAATTCTCTATCTCTTTCAGCAGTGTCTTTATTTGCCCATGCTTTTGTTTTATCTGACTCTGGATTAAAATCATTCTATCCTATCTGTGGCTTTGTCTATCAAAATGGCTATTAGGATAGTGCTGGTAAAGCTCTATAGGGTTATAGATAGGGGCTGTCTTTTTAGCTTTTCCTCTCTCTTTTGTCAGGGTTTCAATTTTAGCAAGTAATTGTTTCTTTTCTTCTCTTAGGGTTGTTCTCTCCGTGTGTCTAAAAACAGGGATAGTGGACAACTGGAGATCAATACTGGCAACTTTCTTTTCCAGTTGATGAATAGAGAGACGGGAAGAAAATATATAAAGAGAAAAGTCAAACTCTGGCTGGCTACACCCCCCTAAATGTGGATCATCTAAATCAGAATCGGATAAAGAGGATGAATTTGGAGATTCACATTTAGCAAGGAGTGGGATCTCTGAACTAGAGTCAGAAGCAGAATCACTATCAGAATCAGGGAGTTCAATAATCTCTCCAGGAGGGAGAGGAGAATCTAAAGAAACTTCACATAAATCCCACCAATTGGGATCTAGTGCTATACAAAGAGCTGCAAGCCTTGGCTTAGATTTTCTCTTAGGACATTTGCTTGCCCAATGTCCCTTTTGTCCACAGATAAAGCATTTGTCTGCAGAACCTTTATCTGTACGCCGCTTTACAAATCTTTTATATTTAGCCTTTTTCTTAGATTTGTAACCTTTATAGCGGTACTTCGGCTTATGTTTGTAGGAGCCTTCAGGATGATATCTCTTTTCAGAGGTATAGTAATGCTTTTTCTTCTTTTTACATTTGAATTCTTTTAGATGACCTTTGTTGTGTGCTCCACACCCCCAATCTGGCATACCTGCAACTTATTTACAAAAAGAAGCAGAGAACATTTGTTGATGTCTTTTAAAGTCTTTGCTAACTCTCTTTTCTAAACAATGTTCTTGCCAACATTCTAAAATATGACCATGTAATTGTGCCAAAGATAAACTTTTTACTGCAATATTTTTATCTTTGAATCTTTGCTCAACAGCATCTGGCACATGGTCTGGGTAAATCCTCAAATAATGTTTGAGGTAAGCCGGGTCTCCTGATTTACCTGATGAGATTAACAATTTCTGCATATAGCAGAAATATTCTTCAGCTTTACTTAGATCACACAATCTAGCAGACATAAATAAAGATGCAAGGTGATCTGTGTCTTCTTGGTCTTCTGGGCCATAGAATTCTCTTGCTAATGCAGAGAGAAGTTGTTCATCAGCATCATTGGCTGCAAGTATTTCATGTCTAGTTTCTTGTGGCAACCATCGCCACCATTCATAAGCTAGACCAGATAATCCTGCAACTAGTTGAGTTGCAAGCATTTGACCAGTTACATTATGGTCTTGCTGTTTCTTATATATAAGCCAATGTTGTAACAAATGAATAGCATTCCTAACTTCTTCTCTTTTTTGGCATTGAATATTGAGCACTGGTTGCTCAGGCATTTGGGAAATGAGATTATTCATGTTATTTATTCCAAAGTTAAAAACTTTTGGCTGGGCATCTGTAGTAGTAGGATTGGCATCAAACATATGCTCATCATAGTGTTCTCTTGGACCAGTAATCCTCATCCTGTTTGAGGATTCTTCTGCCGTCATATTCAATGGCACTTCATATTTTGGATCTAAGACAGGATTGAAAGACTTAAACTCATAGATCCAGTTTTCAATGAGTTGTATTTTGGCATCACTATCCCCAAAGTCCCATTCTGGTTTTTCTTCTTCTGGGAAAACATTGAACTGTCCTAGGGATTTACTCCTATTATGTCCTTATGCTGCTAGGCGATGAACATGATCTGGGACATAATAACGCTTCTTCTTTAATTCTTCTGTTTTGCTTGAAAGTTCTTTTAAAACAGAAATTCTTCTTTCTAATTTATCAGAAGCTATAGTGATTGCCTTTTGTATCTCTGTAGTGTCATGCAGTAAATGATCCAATAGTTCCAACTTTGTTATAAATTTATCAAGTTGGACTCTTTGTTCAGAACACTGATGTTTCAACATTAAAATGTCATTGGCCATATCATCAATATTTCTTGCAGTGCACATTTCCTACAAGTTCCCCCAATTTGCTAACTTTATTTCATCTGACACAGATTGGTCAGCAGTAGAAGACTTCACAATCATATATTCCCTTTTGGATGAGCCATCTGAAGCGTACTGGAGGAAAGGTTTTTCTGGAAGGTTCCTACCAGGGTAGTAAGACTTTTGACCAAGGGTATTGGTGGTCTCTACATTAGCTCCAGAACGAGGTAACGAGAACATTCCTAGGGATGAATATTCATGGGGATTTTCTTGAGCTTTTTTCATTTTTTGTTTTTGTACTAATTTTTGTTTGATTTTTCTACATGCAAGGCAGTTTGCATGTTGACCTTTATGCTCAAAATCTGACACACCAGAAAAAGAAGTGGTATTTACAGAAGTAGACCTAGGTAGAGTGATATTATCTTCAACTTGGCTTTCTTTGCTCACCTGATCAGACATGGCTTGTAGTCGGGCGTTGTTATAAGAGGCCATTGAAGTAGATCTGATGAGTGGAGGACGAGATCTGGAAGTTTGATCTTCTTGGGCCGGTCTGAAAGAACAACTAGCTTCATCAAAGACAAGAGGCCGTGGGTTATATGAGGCTATCATTCTTTCTTGGTTTCTTAACTCAGAATATTTAACTTCCCAAGAGGATGGATACTTTATCCCAGTCCAGTTAAAAGTGATCGGAGTGGCATTTTTGGAGATAGTTGCTTTTGATTTAGCAGATTTTGCAGAAGAAGTGGGATATTCCACCATGCTACAGTCTGCAGAACTCTGATGAACAACAGTTCGCAACTGTGGTAGAGTATCGTTACCAAACCGAATACAGACTCCTCCTTTGAGATGGATAATTCGAGATCCAGTCTCCATATCAAACCCTTTAGGCAAGATATAAGCTTTGAGAATATTATAAATATGAGGGTCTTCCAAGCTGACAGAGAATTTGGGATAGATTGTCCCAAAGGCAGGACCATCATGCAGAGGGGCTGTGAATCCACCGATTACAGCATCAGAAAACTTTCTATGCCTAGTATCAACTATACAACACAAAGAAGAAATAGCAAGCCGTGGACGAACCAAAGGTCCAAGTCCTAACTTGACTGCTCCAAAATGA
Organism: Larix kaempferi; assembly: GCA_027924585.1. NCBI lineage: Eukaryota > Viridiplantae > Streptophyta > Pinopsida > Pinales > Pinaceae > Larix > Larix kaempferi. The sequence continues at coordinate 15,892,344 of BSBM01001346.1, forward strand.
GCATACTTATATTTCATAGACTTCACCCAATCTATCTGTGCTCGGTCTAACAGATTTATGTGTATGGGTTCTTGCTTATCCGTAAAAGCAACATCAATACTTGAAACACGGATATGGGTAGCAGAAGTAATATTCCACCAATGGAGTTTATAAACATCTCGAGGCAAGATTTGGGGTAATTGCCAATCAACGCTAGGATTTTGATCACGAATAGTAATATAGGATGCATCTTCAGAAGTAGAAGGATTAAAGGAAGACTCTCTGCGTTCTGCTAACGAGATTTCAGTATCATTTGCTGATTCACACTCTATGTGATTTGTCAGCTCAATAGTATCCATAGTTGGGTCCATTTTGAAAAGAGGTGAGTGCTGACTATATATTAGACTCCGGAAACTCTGTAGACTTACTCCCCTTCACTCTACGGGCCTTGCTGCTACTCTGACATCGGACATCTCTTACACCCCTGTGGATTCCAACTATCGCTCAGTGGTCATTTCCACCACCTACAGAATACTATTTATAGAGTTTATGACCAACAATTGATAGACACTGACTTATACTTATGCAGAAAAATAGTTTCGGATTTCCTTTAACAGAATTTTAGACAAGCATCCCAATAATACAATGCATACAGCAACAACGATGATAAAGATTGTCAATTCATTCATATACATTGTAAGAGTATATGAATGACTATGATCATGTTATGAGATCTCTTCTTCTAAGATCCCCACCTCATCAATATTCATAAAATTTGATATTGCTTGATTCTCATGTTCCTTCCCTAGTGGCCATTTGGTCAATACTTTTACCCTACAATCCCTAAGGGTCCAGGAAGAAGAATTAAATTGAGGATAATTAATTAAGTGGGATAAGTTTTGGTACAAGGTCCATAGTAATTAATAATTTTAATATTTGAATTTTAATTATTTTATAATTATTTCCTTATCATTATTAATCAAGTTTTTGGAAAGTGATGATGTTCACATGGCTAGGAGGGCACACGAGGACAAGGTGGACCTCACGTACCCAAGTTATAAAAGGAGGCCAGTGTGCACCATTCACTTTTTTTGGTCAATATTTTTTTTTTGTCTAGAGTGCTTTTGCTACTCAGAGTTGAGTGATGTGCCCCAACCAATGCTTGGGATATGAACCCCAATGCAATTAATGTTCAAGTTTGTCCATGATCAGATCCAAAGCCATGTAATTCTCTTCTATAGGCCTACATCAATCCATCATTGAAGAATATAAGGCATCCAAAGAGAGATCCCCAGTCACAGTGCCATTGGAGAGAGTTCTTGATGTTAGTTTTTCAGAATTTACTTCAATCTGATCTAGGATCTTAACTGAGAGAACAACATGTACAACATATCTACAACATATCAATCATGGACACAATAATGCAAGCACACAAGAGACACAGAGTTTCACCGGGGAAAACCAAGAAGGTGAAAAACCCTGCAACTTCCTCAGAGATAGATAGAGCAATGATACAACCCAAGCATAAGAGATAGTCTTCTCCTAGCAGCTACTCCTCCTTCCTCACATGTGCACCACTCTCCAATGAATGTGTGAGTGAATAATAGAATGATAAAATAGAGTGCCTCCTGCACTCTATTTATACTTGACTTGACTTGCCTAATAACCTTTACTAGGTCGGCCTTAACTTAACCACATAACATAATGCTGACAGGGCTGACCCCCAATAGGGTGGTCTAATAACCCTTTAACCCACATGACTTATACAGGGCCGACCCCAACAAGGTGGTCTAATAACCCATCAAGTATAAGTTACGACACTTACAATATAAATGACGACACTTCCGTATAGAGGAATAATAACATCTCTATAGGAATACAAACACTTCCATATAGAGGAATAATAACATCTCTACAGGAATACAATATACATATATGAAATACAAGCCGAAGTTACAAATACATAAACACTCCCTCTTAACTAGGAAGGTATTTCTCGACACAGATCTGCTATCACAAGTCTTCTTCTCTGGATCAACGTCAGTGGATCATCGTCATCGTCACTGCTACTACTATCTCAATCAATCTCCGATCTACTCATCATAGGAAGTTCTATAGAGCCAACCCTTTTTCATGCTAGATGTAGGCCCACCACTTGCAGGTCTTCATCATCACTGGCCATACTATGGAATCCTCAGGACTTATTACGTGCATCACAATGCCTCGAAAGAGTATCCCAGGATCCTTTATGTGCCGAAGCACGACTGACAAGATCTCCCAGGTCCACTTACATGTGACTGTCACAAAACCTTAAAAGAGTGTCTTGACTAGCAAGAACTCTAAAGAGAATCCGAGGCCTTTTACGTGACTAGCACAACTTGTCCGGATCTCCAGGATGTATTACATGTGACCCCCACCACAAAACCTTAAAAGAGTGTCTTGACTAGCAAGAACTCTAAAGAGCATTCGAGGCCTTTTACGTGACTAGCACAACCTATTTGGATCTCCAGGACGTATTACATGTGGTCATGGAAAAGCCTCGAAAGAGCATCCCAGGACTGATTACGAAAGTACTGCTCAACTTATCGGATCTCCCAGGTCTAGTTACATGCCATAGGACAAAGCCTCGAAAGAGAATCCCAGGACTGATTATGAGTGTACTGCTCAACCTATCAGATCTCCAAGGTCTAGTTACATGTCCTCATAGAGCAATGCCTCGAAAGAGCATCCCAGGACTGATTATGAGCATACTAATCAACTTATCAGATCTCCTAGGTCTAGTTACATGCTCATCTACACAACTGTCCACAGCCACAGAGTATCAACCTGATACTCAACATACATCGTCTTGATGTACATGATCATCCTGATCATCATCATAGCATTGTCCTAATGCATATCATCCAGAGTATCATCCTGATACACATGATCATCCTGATCACGGTCACTGCATCATCCTGATGCATGTCATCCAGAGCATCATCCTGATACTCATCATATATGATCATCTTGATCATCGTCACTGCATCATCCTGATGCATGTCATCCAGAGCATCGTCCTGATACTCATCACATATGATCATCCTGATCATCGTCACTGCATCATCCTGATGCATGTCATCCAGAGCATCGTCTTGATACTCATCATCCATGATCATCCTGATCATACAATGCATCTACCTCATGCATACCAAGTATCTACCTGATACATATCATCATACATGATCTACCTGATCATATACTGTATCCACCTGATACATACACAAATACATGATCCACCTGATCATACAATGTATCCACCTAATATATACAAAGCATCCAACTGATGCATATACATATACATGATCCAACTGATCATACAGAGCAGTAACTGGAGCATCATCCTGATGCTCATCACACAGTGCTTAGATCCACAGCCATGGGAAGGATCCTCCTGTCACCATGCTTGGAATGGCTCTTGCAAATGTGTCCATCACTTCTTCCTCGAAGTGTCGTCAATTTGAAGAACACCAAGCCTCTCTCTGAAGTACTCAAACTTCACTCTGGCTAGTCAACACATCTGCAACCTGCTCATCCGTCGCAATATACAGGAGCTTCACTGCTCCTCTCTGCACCATATCCTTGATATAGTGATATTTGATCTCAATGTGCTTCGACCTATCGTGGAACACCGGGTTCTCAGACAGCTTCACACAACTCTGGTTTTCAGAAAAGATACCAGTAGCCTCCAATGGGAGATCAAATAACTCAGACAGTAGCTTCCTACTCCATACTGCCTCACAACTAGCTGAACATGCTGCAACATACTCTGCTTCGGCTATACTCAGTGCTACGCAGGACTGCTTCCTTCTAAACCAAGAGATCACACCTGATCCTATACTGAAGCAACACCCAGAAGTGCTCTTCATATCTGCAACACTGCCTGCCCAGTCTGAATCAACATAACCCTACAGGTTAAACTTTTGATTCACATCATACTTGAGCCCATAATAAAATTATACCCTTCAGGTACCTCAGAATATGCTTTATAGAAACCAAGTGAACACCTTTGGGATCCGTCAGGAACTGGCTCAATGTGTTCACCTCAAAGCAAATATCTGTTCTAGTGTTCGTTAGGTACATCAAGGACCCAAACATCTGACGATACACCGTAACATCAATCGGATCAGATGAAGCATCACACAGAAGCTCCGGGTTCAATGCCATAGGTGTGGCCATGGCCTTGCAGTCCATCATCCCGAACCTCTTCAGGATCTCTACTGCATACTTCCCTTGTCCACGGAATATTCCATCTACACTTTGCCACACCTCCATGCCTAGAAAATAGTGCATCATCCCCAAGTCCTTCATCTTGAACTCAGCAGCAAGCTTCCTCTTGGTATCGACAATCTATCCATCTTCACCTGTAACAAGTAGGTCATCCACATACAAAAGTAGTATCACTGGATTTCCTTCCTCAACATTGTAGTAAATGTTGGAATCCGCTTTACTCTTGGTAAAGCCCAAACTGAATAGAAAGCTGTCTATCCTACCATACCAAGTCCTAAAATCTTGCTTCAAGCCATACAAGGATTTCTTCAATCTGCACACATAGGATTCCTTGTCATGTGTCTCAAAACCAAGTGGCTGCTCCACACGCACTTCCTCCTCGACTACACCATTCAAGAAAGCTGTCTTGACATCCATCTGGTGTATCTTCCATTTCATCACTGTAGCCAGAGCAAGTACTAATCTGATGGAAGTGTATCTGGCTACAGGAGCAAAATTCTCTTCATAGTCTATTCCCTTTTTATGGGAGAAGCCACGGGCTACAAATCTTGCTTTGTATTTCTCTATGCTGCCATCTGCATCATGCTTGATCTTTGGAAGTCACAACAGACTTCCCATCTGGTCTTGGGACCACATCCCAAAAAATATTTCTTCATGATCGACGAATCATGGTATTCTTCCATTACTTCATCCCGGATCCTGGGAACTTCAATATCTTCAATAGATAGCTTTGTTGCTGGAACAAATGTTGTAGTCCTTCTTTTGTAGGTGATGGTATACGATCTTTCCTGCAAAGCAAGTTAAATTCCATGAATAGAAACATCTCATAGTTTTCAGAACAAATTCTTACACATAAAGAAATATGTCATACAGTCATGCAATTATTTTAGCCAATGCTTCAATACAACATTTATCCATATCCCATAACTTTCTAGATGCCTTCCAATCTCTACCAGAACATTGTTAAGAGTGTGCACAACTCCCAACATGTCAGCAAAGAGGTTTCATTCTAGACAAGTAGCAATGGAATGTTGTACAGTGCCATAGGCCACTTACCCATTAAATGCATATTAGTGGTATACTGTTCATTAATGCAATTATTCTAATATGCATGATACACAACCTAAGTCTAGGAACATAAGTATATACATCATTGAACAGTATTATTTAAACAATCAAATATACAAGACATGACAATTCAAATACTTATCTTTGTTTGTTTTTTGGGTGGACTCCCTCTCAATCTTTGCTTCCTTGCAGGAACTACTGGAGTGTGCTCCCTCTTGATCTTTGCTTCTTGGATTACCTGTCCTTGAACTTATATCCATCCTCGATCACTATGCATGCTTACTAGTATCATCATTGTGTTATCCTCGAGATCTCATACATAATCATACATTCATTAGTATAATCTTAATACTACCAAAGCACAATAATCTTAAACATGTATAGTCATGATCATTTCAAACACAGATAATATGCATTAGCATTCAAAGTTTCAAGGAAGACTTCTCTTACTCATGCATATTCATATTTGACCATAGAACTTTTCTGGTTAGTCATATCATCAATCAAAGTAAGAAGCATAATATGCCTAAACCCATGATTACTCAAGCCTATAACTTCATGAATAATCATTATCAATCATGCCAAGTATACTTATATAAGAGATCCTATCATAAGGTAGGATTCTAACTTGATATAGGAAAAACATACCTGGATTAATATGTTAGTTGGTTATGTCTAACATACCCACATGATATCTTCTTGTTCTCTTAAATGACTTGTGCTAGTGACCTGCATATCTCATAAGTTAACCATTGTGGAACCAAATTATACATACCTTGTAAGTAGAGCTTCTATGTGATCCATGACTATGGATGAGTCTTTGAATTCATGTCACCATGGTCATATGTTCTTGATCTAGAACTTGATTTGTATTTCTAGATCTACCTTTCATGTTAGCGGACAACATCATCCTCATACAACACCACAATGCATTAGTACAATCATAAGTGTCAAAACCCTAATCAATGAATATCTTCTATCATGCATTCATATTTTTGTTAAGGTGATACGACAAGTCTAAAGTTAATCAAGATTGTACTAATCTTAATGAAGACAAACATATCATAAACTTAATCATGAATAGATTTCGAAACATACTCGTAAGTCATACCTATCAAGTTTGCTTGTAATCTTCTTATGTAAGGCCTTAGCCTCATCTCCCTCTGAAACTAGAACTTCTTCACTTATGCAGGTGACCAATCCATTCTCTTCTAGGATTAAGCCAATCCACTCGATTTGCAGAAACTGGATCTGGAGCTAGATTAGGGTTTGTGAGGGAAACCCTAAAAATTCAAATTTTGAATTTCAAACTTCTGAAAGGATAGAAAGATGCACCTTGATGAGCTGATCAACCTGGTATACTCAGAATTTGAAAAATGCAAAGTTCACCCCTCAAATTTGCTTTTCAATCTTCCAGATTCACTGGGAGGACCTTGAATTAGGGTTTGAGTTTCCTGGAGCTTCACCCAACCAAATATTTTGATCCAAAGCTCTAAACTTTGATTTTTCCAAGGAGCTTCCATCTATGGTCACAGATTTCAAAAATTCCCATTTTTGCAGAAGCCCTAATTTTTCACCTTTCCGATCAAAGTCCCGAACTAGGGTTTGATCAAGCCCGTCCTTCTGCCCAACCAAAAAATTCAATTTTGGTATCTAAATTTCGATTTTTATGAGGACCATCCAACCGTGGTCTTCGATTACAAAATTTTTAACTTTCTCTGAAACCCTAAATTCCTGTAGCCATGAATGAAGGTGCTCAAAATCCAATTCTGTTTTGACAGAAATATACCCCTGATTGTTTTTGGTGTAACTCTAAAATTTCAGATCTAAAGGGTCTGAAAACTTGGCCTGTGGTAGCCTGACCTGTTATATTTCCAACCCCATAGGTCTGACCTCAAATAGATTCTCTGAGAGAGATATGCCAAGTGTCGCAATGTGACCTGTTTAAGGGATAAAACATGAGAGCAAACTTGTACGAAGTGCCATGTGTCACTAGTTCAATTTTAGCCTCTAAACATTAGACCTGTGAAAGTAAATTCCATGCCCTACCTGCCACTTTTTATTAAATTTAATTTGGAGCTTCCTAACCCAAGTTGTGACCTTTTTTCCTAGGTCACCTGTTTATGACTGAGATCTGGAAGAGGCAGAAACCCTATACTGTATAGATCATAAATCCGAAAGTACAACGAATTAGAGTCTCTCCTTCGGACACAAAGTACATGGGGATCTCATCTTCGACCTGTAAGATTTTCAGATCCTGAAAATTTTTCAAATTGAATTTATAGCAAAAGTGTTACGATGACTAGTTTTTGCTATACCAAGCCCTAGCTTCGCAAGTGCAACAAGTGCCATAAATGCCATACCATGCCTTCTTTCAAGCTAGCTCTGATACCATGTTAGTTTTTGAGAATTTACTTCAATATGATCTAGGATCTTAACTGAGAGAACAACATGTACAACATATCTACAACATATCAATCATGGACACAATAATGCAAGCACACAAGAGACACAGAGTTTCACTGGGGAAAACCAAGAAGGTGAAAAACCCCACAACTTCCTTAGAGATAGATAGAGAAATGATACAACCCAAGCATAAGAGATAGTATTCTCCTAGAAGCTACTCCTCCTTCCTCACATGTGCGCCACTCTCCAATGAGTGTGTGAGTGAATAATAGAATGATCAAATAGAGTGTCTCCCGCACTCTATTTATACTTGAATTGACTTGCCTAATAACCTTTACTAGGTCGGCCTTAACTTAACCACATAACATAACGCTAACAGGGACGACCCCCAATAGGGTGGTCTAAAAACCCTTTAACCCACATGACTTATATAGGGCCAACCCCAACAAGGTGGTCTAATAACCCATCAAGTATAAGTTACGACACTTACAATATAAATGATGACACTTCCGTATAGAGGAATAATAACATATATATAGGAAAACAAACACTTATGTATAGAGGAATAATAACATCTCTATAGGAATACAATATACATATATGAAATACATTCCGAAGTTACAAATACATCAACACTTGAAGGAGTTCATCTAGAGGAGGTGATCCATTTCAGTGAAGGTGCCCTTGTGCAGATCATGAATTACATTGCGCCCTCCATCCATATCTAAGAACTCCAATTTTATCCTCATTGAATATCCATTGGAGAACTTATCCTTCTTCTCCTCCTCTCATACTTATTCTCTCAGTTTGTAAGATTTCTCTAGCATTGGAGACTCCTTGAAGATCTGAAGGTTAAAAATCCTCTAATTTTTTCTCAGGATCTTCAATTTCGATTTGATTATGTTAATAAACTCATTTCAAATACCTCATATACTTCATAAGTACATTTTGTAAGCCTCTAAAGCAGTTTGGATCAAGCAATTCCAAAACTAGCTCTTTAAGCACTTTTTCTTGACTAGTTTTACCATTTTTGTAATTCAAAGCTATGTATGAACCAATTTTTTGTTCTGATGGTCATTTGTGAATACTGAGACATTACTGAAGCATCCCCAATCATTTATCTAAATATTCTAAGGCATCTCAACCTATTTGGATGAATTTGGAAAACTACTAGTTGAGAAGTCTAACATAGCGCCCTTGCCTCTTTTGCTTCCAAACTCAAACAAAACCTCCCAAATTTTCATAATATTCCGTCAAAAAACTAATTAGGAGGTTAATATATTATATAATCCATTTTTTTTACCTCAGGTGTGATAAAATGAGTTTAGTATGCATATGCTGGTGTGCCCAGGAAGCCTCAGAGTAGACCTCGGCGACAACTATTGTTGAAATGTAAATGGTCCCAGTACCTTGTGCATAGGACTCAAAAGATAGCCCTGGATATGATATGTTTGCTACTGCACATTCACCCATGCATTTTTCAAATCCTAAATATCTCAAATTCCTAGCTCGAGAGGAGTCTAATTGTGCTCTAGACCAACTCTTTTCCAACTAGTTTTGTTAACTAGTTTCTGCTTGTGAAAAATTGTGTTATAAGTTTTAAATTTTGGATAATATCATATTCAATATGATCAGGGATATTACAGTGGTATCAAAGCATGGTACTTTGAAACTTCTCTTGATTAATTGTGATGAGTCCCAATAGATTTCCACTCCCCAAATGAAAGAACATTGAAGAACCCCATGTTGAAGAAGAGGTGGAATCTACTCGAGGAAAAATGCAAGGAGGAAATGATGTATTTGACTTGGATGAAAAGGCAGAGTTCAGAATATTTTTCGAAATTATGTTAAAGGGATTAAATGAAACATCTCATAACATCATCCAATCTGGGAGAGACACCATAGAATTCTTGGCTAAGCATCTAGGAAATAAAGACAGAGAAGGGAGCATCAGTGGCTCTCAAAATAAAGAAAGGAAGGTTCTGGGTGGATCTATCTTTTCAAGGACCGAGCCTCATAATAGGCCTAATGAATTCAAAGAGGAATTCAATAATCATCCTCGACATACCATGCCCAATTTCATTGAGGAACACAAGGAAGATCATGAAGTGCAGACTGAATCAGTAGCTTCATGGGGGAAGCAGTATGTAGAATACCAAACCTTGAGTGAAGAATACAGAAGGGAATTTCCTTTCAAATATTTTTGTGAATCACAGTATAATTATCAGCCAAAATGAGGTCATAGGAAGCCAACACATAAATGTGAGATGAGAAATGACATCAGTAAGATATCATTACCCTTTTTTAATGGATCCTCAAAATATATTGCCAGGTCCTGGGTGCAGAAGCTAGACACCTCTTTCCAACTAAATCCTATGGCTGAAAGGGATGCCATCAAAATGGAATACTTGAATTTGGAAGGAGAGGCCAATTGTTTGTGGTTCCATGGAATGATAATCCTGGGCCATGATCAAGTGACCTCCTATGAATATTTCACTAGGAGGCTAGTAGAGAGGTTTGATGGGAGAGACCCTAAAATCTCTTTCAGGGAGTTGGCATATGTGAAGCAAACCAGAACTCCTGAAGCATACATATATGAGTTCCAGAACCTTGCAGTGATGGTCACTGACATCTATGAGGCTCGCTTGATCCTGCTATTCACTAAAGGATTAGTAGATCCATTGAAAAGAACGGTAAAGGAATACAAACCATCCACTTTACAAGAAGCAGTGAGAAGAACAAGGGATCTGCAAGATGCCATCCCAAGAAGAAGGTATCCTCCAAATATTAATGTGCCTACACAATTTCAAAATCAAATACCACCTTTTAAGAATGTGGTTGCCCCAAACAATAAAGAGTACTCATATAGAGATCGGGATGAATTAAGAAGGAAGAAGCTCTGCTTCTCTTGTCAGGAACCCTGGGTTCTGGGCCATAAATGTGCTAAGGGAAAAGCACATTACATTGATATATTTTCATAAAGCGAGGAGGAAGAATTTGAGGAAGAAGCACCGATATAATGTGGCTATGAAACAACAGGGGAATAGCATCCCCCACAGGCAGACAACAAAATTGTAGTATTAAGTGAAGTTCCCCGCTCCGATACCCTTAGATTCAAAGGGGTAGTGCAAGGGAAAGAGTATCAGTTTTGGTCGATGGGGGTGCCACCCATAATTTCAATGATGTAACCATGGTATAGAGGAGAAAGCTACCAACTGAACAATTTGGAGGTTTCAATGTCATCATTATAGGAAACAACACTATGGAGTGTAATCGATGGATTCCAAAGTTGCAAATGACTATTGGAGATTATACCATGACTGACGGCTTCTATGTTGTCAATGTGGTTGATACCAATATGGTGTTGGGAGTGCAGTGGTTGTAATACATTGGGGAACATTCAGTGAATTACCAAATACCCCAAATGAGCTTCAAAGGTGCTGATGGGAAGCAAGTGGTTTTGGAAGGTGTCAACACCTACCCAAAATAAGTAATATTTGCACATAGTATGAGATCGATTTTGAGGGATGGTGATGTTGAGTGGGATGCTGAATGTTTCATCACCACTTAAGGAAATTCCATAGATGCCTCAGATAATCCTGAGGAAATCAAAAGGATTCTATACAAACACAAGAAAGTGTTTGAAGATCTTCCACATGGCAGGCCTCCTGACAGAGGTACTGAACATTGGATTGAGCTGGAAGTTGGCACACTTCCTATCAAGATACATCCTTATAAGAACCCTAAAATATTCAAGGATGATATTGAGAATACCATCAAAGATCTTCTTGATTTGGGCTTCATAAGACCAAGCCCAAGTCCCTTTGCATCATCAATGGTCCTAGTTAAAAAGAAAGACATAACAATGCGCATGTGCATTGACTATAGGGCCCTGAACAAGAAGACCATAAAAGACATATATCCTATCCCAAGGATTGATGAATTGATGGATGAGATGCATGGAGCAAGATTTTTTCCAAGATAGATCTCTGCTCATGATACCATCAAATCAGGATGAGGGAAGAAGGCATCCAGGAAACTGCTTTCCGGTGCCATTATGGGCATTTTGAGTTTCTTGTCATGCCTTTTGGCTTGACTAATGCACCGACCACCTTCCAATCCTGCTTGAACATAGTTTTCAGTAAGAATTTGCGTAAGCATATCCTTGTGTTATTTTATGATGTTCTAATTTACAGTAGGACATGGGAGGAGCACCTGCATCACTTGGACAATGTCTTGACAATTTTGGCAGAACAGTCTTTTTATGACAAATTGTCCTAGTGTGAGTTTAGATAGACTGAGATCCTCTATATTGGTCATATAATTGGGAAATAAGGATTCAAGGTTCATATGGAGAATATCAAGTTCATACTTGAATTTCCAAGCCCAAAGAACATCACTGAATTAAGGGGATTCATTGGTTTATGCACCTACTAACAAAACTTTGTGAAAGGGTTTTCTAAACTATCATCCCCTTTAACAGATCTCACCAATAAGGGAGACTTCTATTGGCCAGAGGAGGATAAAAAACCTTTCAACACAATGACATAAGTGATGAGCAGTTGCCCAGTACTTTCACTTCCCGATTTCACTCATCCCTTCATACTAGAATGTGATGCCTCCGGGGAAGGCATTGGGGCAGTTTTGATGCAGAATAAGCATCCCATTGCCTATGAGTGCAGAAAGTTGCATCCACATGAGATGAATTATTCAATTTATGACGAATATATGTTGGCCATTATGCATGCCTTGGCCAAATTCAGATACTACCTAGAAGGAGGCAAGTTCATAGAAAGACTGATCACAACAGTTTGAGACATTTTCTGACCCAAAAGGATATGAATGATAGACAACAGAAATGGGTAAGTAAGGTCCAGTCCTATGACTTTGACATTGAATAAAAAAGGGTAAGATGAATGTGATAGCTGATGCCCTCTTTAGGAAGCCTACTTTTTCTTTTCTGCAAGTCCCACCTGATTGGAAGGTCCAACTAATTATTGGATATTATAAGAACCAGTTTTCTTGTGAAATGTTGGATGGGTTGATTCAAGATGATGCTTACAAAATACTTAATGATGTCATATATTACAAAGACATAATTTTTCTAGTTCCTGGATCAAACTTAAAAGAAAATATTTTGGAGGCTGCCCACAATGCACCAGTGGTGGGACACCCTGGATTCCTAAAAACTTACCGGAAGGTGAGAGAGAGGTTCACTTGGAAGGGCCTAAAAATGATGTGTTAAGGAATGTAAGGGAGTGTACTGCATGCCAACAGAATAAATTTGAGCACACTCATCCTGTTGGTATCCTTCAACCCCTACCGATTCCAGAACATAAGTGGGAAAGTGTGTCCATGGATTTCATAACCGATTTTCCCAAAACCCAGGGTAAGGATAGTAATTTTGTAGTGGTTGAAAGATTGACTAAATTTTCTCACTTCTTTGCTGTCACATCAACTATTACTACTAGTCAAGTTGCTGCACTATTTTTTAAAGAAGTATTCAGATTGCATCGTCTTCCCAAGACTATAATAAGTGACTGAGATAGCAAATTTACTAGTGCTTTCTAGCAAACCTTGTTTGAACTAGTTGGGACTAGTTTGAACCTTATAACAAGTTATCACCCTCAAAATGATGGCCAAACTGAGAGGGTAAACCATTGAATCGAGGGTTATCTCAAGAATTATATCACCGGGAAGCAGAAAGCATGGGTCATTTGGCTACACTTGGGGGAATTTTTCTATAACACTACATTCCATCTCTCCATTGGAATGAAACCATTTAAGCTATGTATGGGTATGAATCCCCCACATTTGTAGATATGATTTTTGGGGATTGCATAGAAAAACAATCAAAGGATTAGCTCCAGGAAAGCTAAGACATACTCAGGGCACTCAAAGAAAACTTGCAGGTTGCAGATAACCATCAGAAGGTGAATGCAAATAAGAACATAACAAACCGAACCTTCCAAGAAGGTGATTTGGTCTATTTGAGGTTGCAACCATACATGAAATCCTATCTGAAATCAAAAGGGGCTGAGAAATTGCTTCCAAGATTCTATGGACCATATAAGATCATAAGGAAAATTGGTGAAGTTTCCTATGAATTAGATTTTCCTTCAGGGAGAAAGATACACAATGTTTTCCATGTGTCATTCTTGAAGAACGCAGTTGGCCAACAAGTAACAGTTTTAGAAGAATTGCCTCCTCTCGATGATGAAGGACAACTGGTCTTAGAACTAGAAAATATTTTCCAGGTTAGAGAAATGAAGCTGAGGAACATAACCTTTAAAGAATATCTAGTGCAGTGGAAGGGGTTTCCTAGTGAAGATGCAACTAAGGAAAATGAACAGATTCTACAACATCTAGGATTGCACCTGCTTGAGGATAGTCAGTCTTGGGGGGAGAGGACTGTAATGTTCCTTCCCTAGTGGCCATTTGGTAAAGAATTGGACCCTCGAATACCTAAGGGTCTAGGAAGAAGAATTAAATTGAGGATAACTAATTAAGTGAGATGCATTTTGGTACAAGGCCTATAGTAATTAACAATTTTAATATTTTGAATTTTAATTATTTTTTAATTAATGCCTTATCATTATTAATCAAGTTTTTGGAAAGTGATGATGTTCACATGGTTAGGAGGGCGCATGAGGACAAGGTGGAAATCACCTACCCAAGTTATAAAAGGAGGATAGTGCGCACCATTCACTTTTTTTGGTCAATTGTTTTTTGTCTCGAGAGCTTTTTCTACTCAGAGTTGAATGATGTGCCTCAACCAATGCTTGGGAGATGAACCCCAATGAAATTAATGTTCTAGTTTGTCCATGATCATATCCAAATCCATGGAATGCTAATATATAGGCTTGCATGAATCCATCATTGAAGAATCTAAGGCATCCATAGAGATATCCTCAGTCACAGTGCCATTGGAGAGAGTTCTAGAAGGAGTTCATATGGAGGAGGTGATCTATTTTAGTGAAGGCACCCCTGTGTAGCTCATGAAGTTCAGATAGATACCGACTCTGATTTAATCCTCATTGCATATCCAGTGCAAAACTTCTCCTTCTTCTCCTCCTCTCATACTCATTCTCTCAGTTTGTAAGATTTCTCTAGCATTGGAGACTCCTTGAATATATGAAGGTTAAAAATCCTCTAATTTATGCTCAATATCTTCAATTTAGATTTTATTCTATTAATAAACTCATTTAAGAGACCTCATATACTTCAGAAGTGAATTTTGTAAGCTTATAAGGTAGTTTGGATCATGCAATTCCAAGACTAGCTCTTTAAGCACTTTTTCTTGACTAGTTTTACAATTTTTGTAATTCAAATCTATGTATGAACCAATTTTCTATTTTGATGGTCATTTGTGATTCCTGAGACCTTAATTAAGCATGCCCAATAATTTCCCTGAGGATTCGAAGGCATCTCATCCTTTTTGGAAGAACTTGGAAAACTACTAGTTGAGAAGTCCAACATAGCGCCCTTACCTCTTTTGCTCCCAAACTCAACCAGAACCTCCCAAATTCTCATAATTTTATATACAACACCTAATTAGGAGGTTCAAATATGATATAATCCATTTGTTTACCTCTAGGTGTGAGAAAATGATTTTAGTATGCATATGATGGTGTGCCTAGGAAGCCTCAGAGTAAACCTCAACGACAGTTGTTTTTGAAATGTAAATGGACCCAATACCTTGTGCATAGGACTCAAAATCTATCCCTGTAGTTGATATTTTTTCTACTACACATTCACCCATGCATTTTTCAGATCCTAAATATCTCAAATTCCTATCCCGGAAGGAATCTTATTATACTCTAGACTAGCTCTTTTCTAACTAATTTTGTTAACTAGTTTCTACTTGTGAAAAATTGTGTTATAAGTTTTAAATTTTGAATAATATCATCTTAATATGATAAGGGATATTACCTACTTACACTTTAAAGTAAGTAAAAATATAACAAAAACAAAACTATTTTTACTTATAAAATCACTATAATATTAATTCATTACATACAAATTCAACACAATTATCAAACAATTAATTACATTAAATTAAACTAAAACATAACTATACCAAATTTATTAACAAGATAGACCAAGCTCTTATTACTTCATTATATTCAAGAAAATTGTGCTTTGAAATTTCACACCCCCTCATGAGCACATACCAACTCTCCTCTTCTATAGGAGGTAACGTCTTGTTTTCCTTTTAGACCGTCAAGTTATAAAGCTATTAGAGAACATCAAACACTCCATTGTTAGACTAAATCGATTGGTCTTCCAGTTAGTTAGATTGTTTCACATTGATACTATTATCTTTTTTACCACTAACCCAACCATATTAATTGACATCATAGTTGAATGATATTATTTCATTTATTTCAAAGTTTTACTTTTTAATCTTGGTTGCATTATTTAATTTGTTGAATGCAATTTCCCCTATTTTGTTGATACTATTCCTACCTTCGCAGGGAGAACAACCATCTCTACATTTGGGGGATCAATGCTAAGGAACTGACTGTGCGTGGCAATGCTTTCCAACCAAAAAAGTTTACAATATGTTTTTCAACAGATTTCGCGCAAGGATGATAGGTTTACCGTACATAATGATAGGTTTTGATTTCCGTTTGGACTTGGAGCACCTGTACATAATGTTTGTTTTCACTTGGAACTTAAGGGTAATATCAATAACAAATATTTGTAGTTAAATTTATTTATGAGATATACATATTTACTAGCATACCTCCTAAGCAAGGGAAATGAAACATCGAAGAGAACTTTGATATGTTATAAAATGAGAGAAAGTTGTGTTTATGTAGATAATATAATTTTATGTGTTAAAAGCAAGTCTAGCGAATCTATGGTAGGTATAGTAGTCCATGAAATTTCAAAATGAAAAATATTTTGCAAGTACTAAAAAACAATAAATAGAAACCCGTGTAATTGATGGCAACCCATGCAATAAATAGAACTTACTCATGAGCTCACGTCGGGGAAGATTTCCTACATTAAGGATTCTTCCCTTATCACCTCTTTGGTCCTTGGCTTAGCACAATCCTCCAATATTTCCATGAAAATAATCGTCTTTGTGGAGAGACATTAAGCTTGTTTTAGGCTTGTGAATTAAGGCATGTTATGTTAAAATTCAAGGAGGCAAATGCTACGGTCAACAAAGCTCACCATTATAGTTCAAAATGGGTTTTCCATTTTGATCTCCAAAGACAACTTAGAATCTCTCTTGATGTGCTTAATTCCTTAATTCAATGAGTGTTGTCTCTCCAAACCTTTCTTTTTCAAGTTTCTACTTAATCAATGATTATTTGGTCAATGATTATGTGAAGATGGATTTTCATTACCAACACAAACATTAATAACCCGACCACGAATGGTGGCCTTTTAAAAACATTTTCTACTAAAGTGAGTATATCATTAGTTACAACACCTTGGTTTAGGTTTACCAAGTGCGTGATTGCAAAATGCAACAGATATATATTTGAATAAATTGGAACACGTCATTTGATCCACGTGTTATAAGATTCTTCATTCTCGTAAGGAGTGAAGGTTCTTTATTGGTATTATATATGGTCTTCTTCATACATTATGATGTTTTGATAATAATTTTATTGATATTCTTTAATATGAATTTGACGGTGGCTGAAGATGCATGATGGCTAATTTTGTGCATGCTTCTCTATATCACTGGCTTGTTAACGTTTGTAGTTAAAATTTCATGTTAGCATAGTGTAACAGGGTTTGAGTGTTTCAATGAACAAAATGAGATATGCTGTAATTTGACACAGCTCTAAAAAACTCAAATGGAATATTAATGCCATCCTTTGATGTTTCTAAGGTTTCATGTTCTAATAGGTCTGTTGTACCTATATGCATTTATGTTGCATAATATTGAAGGAAAACTGACAATGCAACATTATATTATTGGGATACAAGAGAGTGAGGGGGAAGGGTGTGTTAATCTCTTTAGTAAATAAGAAACAAAAATGAATCAATTAAGATAAAACATACTGTAAGAAAGGATTTGAAATTATGCATGCCAATACCATGGTGTTATACTGAGAAATTCTTTTATTATACCTTTTGGGAATTAGTTTTTCTAATTATGTTCTTTTCAAGGGAGTTTATTTTCATGTTATATCTCAGATTGGTGGTGGATGTTTTGATGAATGTGAGATTTGTTAAGGCACTAGTATTGTTAAGATTTCATGTTCATATCCATTTATAAAGGTCCTAATATTATTTCAAATTTAATTTACTCTTGTATGAATTA
Organism: Larix kaempferi; assembly: GCA_027924585.1. Classification (NCBI taxonomy): domain Eukaryota; kingdom Viridiplantae; phylum Streptophyta; class Pinopsida; order Pinales; family Pinaceae; genus Larix; species Larix kaempferi. The sequence continues at coordinate 15,910,357 of BSBM01001346.1, forward strand.
TAGTTAGCCTTGAATTTTAAATGAGCATTTGATAATGTACTCATTTTCACCGAATATGAGTAGCATTAGGATCTCATTTTAATGCTAGTCTTCAATACATCTAAGCGCTATATGTGGCAGTTTTGTTTTTCGACATGTTTTGATATGGCATTCTATATGTCTCCAAGGCCCTTTACATGCTGGATTTGATTTTACATGCATTAAAGTTATATTATTGGAAAAAATTATCAGCTGTATATAAGAAAATATCTAATGATTCAGAGTTTGATTTATTTTGTGGATATTATCTTTTTCCCAAAATGCACTTATGACCACCATGACATGTACCAGGGTATGAACATGGAGAATTACATGTGTTAGTGTACATGATTCACGTGGTATATATTTCTGTTGATTAGAAATACATGTGTCATCCTGTGGGTTTTGGTGTGGACCATTGAAATTAATGGCCAGGGAAGCAAGATCACAACAATAGATATTGAAGACACCAAAACCCAAAGGATGACACATAAAGCGAGGAGGAAGAATTTGAGGAAGAATCACTGGTATAATGTGGCTATGAAACAATAGGGGAATGGCATCCCCCACAGGCAAACAACAAAATTGTAGTATTAAGTGAAGTTCCCCGCTTCGATACCCTTAGATTCAAAGGGGTAGTGCAAGGGAAAAGAGTATCAGTTTTGGTCGATGGGGGTGCCACCCATAATTTCATTGATGTAACCATGGTAGAGAGGATAAATCTACCAACTGAACAATTTGGAGGTTTCACTGTCATCATTCCAGGAAACAACACTATGGAGTGTAACCAATGGATTCCAAAGTTGCAAATGACTATTGGAGATTATACCGTGACTGACGGCTTCTATGTTGTCAATGTGGTTGATACTAATATGGTGTTGGGAGTGCAGTGGTTGTAATCCATTGGGGAAAATTCAGTGAATTACCAAATACCCCAAATGAGCTTCAAAGGCACTGATGGGAAGCAAGTGATTTTGGAAGGTGTCAACACCTACCCAAAATAAGTAATATTTGCACATAGTATGAGATCGATTTTGAGGGATGGTGATGTTGAGTGGGATGCTGAATGTTTCATCACCACTTAAGGAAATTCCATAGATGCCTCAGATAATCCTGAGGAATTCAAAAGGATTCTATACAAACACAAGAAAGTGTTTGAAGATCTTCCACATGGCAGGCCTCCTGACAGAGGTACTGAACATTGGATTGAGCTGGAAGTTGGCACACTTCCTATCAAGATACATCCTTATAAGAACCCTAAAATATTCAAGGATTATATTGAGAATACCATCAAAGATATTCTTTATTTGGGATTCATAATACCAAGCTCAAGTCCCTTTGCATCATCAATGGTCCTAATTAAAAATAAAGACATAACAATGCGCATGTGCATTGACTATAGGGCCCTGAACAAGAAGACCATCAAAAACAGATATCCTATCCCAAGGATTGATGAATTGATGGATGAGATGCATGGAAAAAGATTTTTTCCAAGATAGATCTCTGCTCATGATACCATCAAATCAGGATGAGGGAAGAAGGAATCCAGAAAACTGCTTTCCGGTGCCATTATGGGCATTTTGAGTTTCTTGTCATGCCTTTTAGCTTGACTAATGCACCGGCCACCTTCCAATCCTGCATGAACATAGTTTTCAGTAAGAATTTGCGTAAGTATGTCCTTGTGTTATTTTATGATGTTCTAATTTACAGTAGGACATGGGAGGAGCACCTGCACCACTTGGACAATGTCCTGACAATTTTGGCAGAATAGTCTTTTTATGCCAAATTGTCCAAGTGTGAGTTTGGATTGACTGAGATCCTCTATCTTGGTCATATAATTGGGAAATAAGGATTCAAGGTGCATATGGAGAATATCATGTCCATACTTGAATTTCCAAGGCCAAAGAACATCACTGAATTAAGGGGATTCATTGGTTTATGCACCTACTAACAAAACTTTGTGAAAGGGTTTTCTAAACTATCATCCCCTTTAATAGATCTCACCAATAAGGGAGACTTCTGTTGGCTAGAGGAGGATAAAAAACATTTCAACAAAATGACATAAGTGATGAGCAGTTTCCCAGTACTTTCACTTCCCGATTTCACTCATCCCTTCATACTAGAATGTGATGCCTCCGGGGAAGGCATTGGGGCAGTTTTGATGTAGAATAAGCATCCCATTGCCTATGAGTGCAGAAAGTTTCATCCACATGAGAGAAATTATTCAATTTATGATGAATATATGTTGGCCATTATGCATGCCTTGGCCAAATTCAGATACTACCTAGAAGGAGGAAAGCTCATAGAAATACTGATCACAGCAGTTTGAGACATTTTCTGACCCAAAAGGATCTGAATGATAGACAACATAAATGGGTAAGTAAGGTTCAGTCCTATGACTTTGACATTGAATAAAAAAGGGTAAGATGAATGTGATAGCTGATGCCCTCTTTAGGAAGCCTACTTTTTCTTTGCTGCAAGTCCCAGCTGATTGGAAGGTCCAACTAACTATTGGATATTATAAGAATCAGTTTTCTTGTGAAATGTTGGATGGGTTGATTCAGGATGATGCTTACAAAATACTTAATGATGTCATATATTACAAAGACATAATTTTTCTAGTTCCTGGATCAAACTTAAAAGAAAATATTTTGGAGGCTGCCCACAATGCACCAGTGGTGGGACACCCTGGATTCTTGAAAACTTACCGGAAGGTGAGAGAGAGGTTCACTTGGAAGGGCCTAAAAAATGATGTGTTAAGGAATGTAAGGGAGTGTACTGCATGCCAACAGAATAAATTTGAGCACACTCATGCTGTTGGTATCCTTCAACCCCTACCGATTCAGATTTCATCGTCTTCCCAAGACTATAATAAGTGACCGAGATAGCAAATTTACTAGTGATTTCTAGCAAACCTTGTTTGAACTAGTTAGGACTAGTTTGAACCTTATAACAAGTTATCACCCTCAGAATGATGGCCAAATTGAGAGGGTAAACCATTGAATTGAGGGTTATCTCAAGAATTATGTCACCGGGAAGCAGAAAGCATGGGTCACTTGGCTACACTTGGGGGAATTTTTCTATAACACTACATTCCATCTCTCCATTGGAATGAAACCATTTAAGCTGTGTATGGGTATGAATCCCCCACATTTGTAGATACGATTTTTGGGGATTACAGAGAAAAAAATCAAAGGATTGGCTCCAGAAAGCTAAGACATACTCAGGGCACTCAAAGAAAACTTGCAGGTTGCACATAACCAACAGAAGGTGAATGCAAATAAGAACATAATAGACTGGACCTTCCAAGAAGGTGTTTTGGTCTATTTGAGGTTGCAACCATACATGAAATCCTATCTAAAATCAAAAGAGGCTGAGAAATTGCTTCCAAGATTCTATGGACCATATAAGATCATAAGGAAAATTGGTGAAGTTTCCTATGAATTAGATTTTCCTTCAAGGAGAAAGATACACAATGTTTTCCATGTGTCATGCTTGAAGAAAGCAGTTGGCCAACAAGTAACAGTTTTAGAATTGCCTCCTCTGAATGATGAAGGACACTTGGTATTAGAACTAGAAAATATTTTGCAGGTTAGAGAAATGAAGCTGAGGAACATAACCTTTAAAGAATATCTAGTGCAGTGGAAGGGGTTTCCTAGTGAAGATGCAACTTGGGAAAATGAACAGATTCTGCAACATCCAGGATTGCACCGGCTTGAGGACAATCAGTCTTGGGGAGAGAGGACTGTAATGTTCCGTCCCTACTGACCATTTGGTAAAGAATTGGACCCTCCAGTACCTAAGGGTCTAGGAATAAGAATTGAATTGAGGATAATTAATTAAGTGAGATGCATATTGGTACAAGGCCTATAGTAATTAACAATTTTAATATTTTGAATTTTAATTATTTTATAATTAATGCCTTATCATTATTAATCAATTTTTTGGAAAGTGATGATGTTCACATGGTTAGGAGGGTGCATGAGGACAAGGTGGAAATCACCTACCCAAGTTATAAAAGGAGGATAGTGTGCACCATTCACTTTTTTTGGTCAATTGTTTTTTGTCTCGAGAGCTTTTTCTACTCAGAGTTGAATGATGTGCCTCAACTAATGCTTGGGAGATGAACCCAATGCAATTAATGTTCTAGTTTGTCCATGATCATATCCAAATCCATGGAATGCTGATATGCAGGCTTTCATGAATCCATCATTGAAGAATCTAAGGCATCCATAGAGATAGCCTCAGTCACAGTGCCATTGGAGAGAGTTCTAGAAGGAGTTCATATGGAGGAGGTGATCTATTTTAGTGAAGGCGCCCCTGTGTAGCTCATGAAGTCCAGTGAACCCTCCATATATAGATACTGACTCTAATTTAATCCTCATTGCATATCCAGTGCAAAACTTCTCCTTCTCCTCCTCCTCTCATACTCATTCTCTCAGTTTGTAAGATTTCTCTAGCATTGGAGACTCCTTGAATATTTGAAGGTTAAAAATCCTCTAATTTATGCTCAAGATCTTCAATTTAGATTTTATTCTATTAATAAACTCATTTAAGAGACCTCATATACTTCAGAAGTGAATTTTGTAAGCTTATAAGGTAGTTTGGATCATGCAATTCCAAGACTAGCTCTTTAAGCACTTTTTCTTGACTAGTTTTACCATTTTTGTAATTCAAATCTATGTATGAACCAATTTTCTGTTTTGATGGTCATTTGTGATTCCTGAGACCTTAATTAAGCATGCCCAATAATTTCCCTGAGGATTCGAAGGCATCTCATCCTTTTTGGAAGAACTTGGAAAACTACTAGTTGAGAAGTCCAACATAGTGCCCTTACCTCTTTTGCTCCCAAACTCAACCAGAACCTCCCAAATTCTCATAATCTTATATACAACACCTAATTAGGAGGTTCAAATATGATATAATCCATTTGTTTATCTCCAGGTGTGAGAAAATGATTTTAGTATGCATATGATGGTGTGCCTAGGAAGCCTCAGAGTAGACTTCAACGACAGTTGTTTTTGAAATGTAAATGGACCCAATACCTTGTGCATAGGACTCAAAATCTATCCCTGTAGTTGATATTTTTTCTACTACACATTCACCCATACATTTTTCAGATCCTAAATATCTCAAATTCCTATCCCGGAAGGAATCTTATTATACTCTAGACTAGCTCTTTTCTAACTAATTTTGTTAACTAGTTTCTGCTTGTGAAAAATTGTGTTATAAGTTTTAAATTTTGGATAATATCATCTTATTATGATAAGGGATATTACCTACTTACACTTTAAAGTAAGTAAAAATATAACAAAAACAAAACTATTTTTACTTATAAAATCACTATAATATTAATTCATTACATACAAATTCAACACAATTATCAAACAATTAATTACATTAAATTAAACTAAAACATAACTATACAAAATTTATTAATAAGATAGACCAAGCTCTTATTACTTCATTATATTCAAGAAAATTGTGCTTTGAAATTTCACACCGCCTCATGAGCACATACCAACTCTCCTCTTCTATAGGAGGTAACGTCTCGTTTTCCTTTTAGACCGTCCAGTTATAAAGCTATTAGAGAACATCAAACACTCCATTGTTGGAATAAATCGATTGGTCTTCAAGTTAATTAGATTGTTTCACATTGATACTATTATCGTTTTTTACCACTAACCCAATCATATTAATTGACATCATAGTTGAATGATATTATTTAATTTATTTCAAAGTTTTACTTTTTAATCTTGGTTGCATTATTTAATTTGTTGAATGCAATTTCCCCTATTTTGTTGATACTATTCCTACCTTCGTAGGGAGAACAACCATCTCTACATTTGGGGGATCAATGCTAAGTAACTGACTGTGCGCGGCAATGCTTTCCAACAAAAAAAGTTTACAATATGTTTTTCAACAGATTTCGCGCAAGGATGATAGGTTTACCTTACATAATGATAGGTGTTGATTTCCGTTTGGACTTGGAGCACCTGCACATAATGTTTGTTTTCACTTGGAACTTAAGGGTAATATCAATAACAAATATTTGTAGTTAAATTTATTTATTAGATATACATATTTACTTGCATACCTTTTAAGTGAGGCCTTTTAAGTGAGGGAAATGAAACGTCGAAGAGAATTTTGATATATTATAAAATGAGAGAATATTGTGTTTATGTAGATAATATAATTTTCTGTGTTGAAAGCAAGTCTAGCGAATCTATGGTAGGTATAGTAGTCAATGAAATTTCAAAATGAAAAATCTTTTGCAAGTACTAAAAAACAATAAATAGAAACCCATGTAATTGATGGCAACCCATGCAATAAATAGAACTTACTCATGAGCTTACATCGGGGAAGATTTCCTACATTAGGGATTCTTCCCTTATCACCTCTTTGGTCCTTGGCTTAGCACAATCCTCCAATATTTCCATGAAAATAATCATCTTTGTGGAGAGACATTAAGCTTGTTTTAGGCTTGTGAATTAAGGCATGTTATGTTAAAATTCAAGGAGGCAAATGCTACGGTCAACAAAGCTCACCATTATAGTTCAAAATGGGTTTTCCATTTTGATCTCGAAAGACAACTTAGAATCTCTCTTGATGTGCTTAATTCCTTAATTCAATGAGTGTTGTCTCTCCAAACCTTTCTTTTTCAAGTTTCTACTTAATCAATGATTATTTGGTCAATGATTATGTGAAGATGGATTTTCATTACCAACACAAACATTAATAACCCGACCACGAATGGTGGCCTTTTAAAAACATTTTCTACTAAAGTGAGTATATCATTAGTTACAACACCTTGGTTTAGGTTTACCAAGTGCGTGATTGCAAAATGCAACAGATATATATTTGAATAAATTGGAACACGTCATTTGATCCACATGTTATAAGATTCTTCAATCTCGTAAGGAGTGAAGGTTCTTTATTGGTATTATATATGGTCTTCTTCATACATTATGATGTTTTGATAATAATTTTATTGATATTCTTTAATATGAATTTGACGGTGGCTGAAGATGCACGATGGCTAATTTTGTGCATGCTTCTCTATATCAATGGCTTGTTAACGTTTGTAGTTAAAATTTCATGTTAGCATAGTGTAACAGGGTTTGAGTGTTTCAATAAACAAAATGAGATATGCCGTAATTTGACACAGCTCTAAAAAAATCAAATGGAATATTAATGCCATCCTTTGATGTTTCTAAGGTTTCATGTTCTAATAGGTCTGTTGTACCTATATGCATTTATGTTGCATAATATTGAAGGAAAACTGACAATACAACATTATATTACTGGGATACAAGAGAGTGAGGGGGAAGGGTGTGTTAATCTCTGTAGTAAATAAGAAACAAAAATGAATTAATTAAGATAAAACATACTGTAAGAAAGGATTTGAAATTATGCATGCCAATACCATGGTGTTATACTGAGAAATTCTTTTATTATGTCTTTTGAGAATTAGTTTTTCTAATTATGTTATTTTCAAGGAAGTTTATTTTCATGTTATATCTCAGATTGGTGGTAAATGTTTTGATGAATGTGAGATTTGTTAAAGCACTAATATTGTTAAGATTTCATGTTCATATCCATTTATAAAGGTCCTAATATTATTTCAAATTTAATTTACTCTTGTATGAATTATAGTTAGCCTTGAATTTTAAATGAGCATTTAATAATGTACTCATTTTCACCAAATATGAGTAGCATTAGGATCTCATTTTTAATGCTAGTCTTCAATACATCTAAGCGCTATATGTGGCAGTTTTGTTTTTCGACATGTTTTGATATGGTATTTTGTATGTCTCCAAGGCCCTTTACATGTTTGATTTGATTTTACATGCATTAAAGTTATATTATGGGAAAAAATTATCAGCTGTATATAAGAAAATATCTAATGATTCAGAGTTTGATTTATTTGGTGGATATTATCTTTTTCCCAAAATGCACTTATGACCACCATGACATGTACCAGGGTATGAACATGGAGAATTACATGTGTTAGTGTACATGATTCACGTGGTATATATTTCTCTTGATTAGAAATACATGTGTCATCCTGTGGGTTTTGGTGTGGACCATTGAAATTAATGGCCAGGGAAGCAAGCTCACAACAATAGATATTGAAGACACCAAAAATAGGCTCTAGATTCAAAATTTCCTGTATAAATATTATCATTTTGTATTAAATATTTGAACAAGGGTTGAGGAATGACATGGCCAGAAAAGGAATCTGAACAATTTGATAACCAAATCATTATAAAAAAATTCTTCCACAGGATAACAGACCACAGTTCTCACAGAATTGCAGGGTTTGGCATTCACATATATTTATGTCATGTATCTCTCAAGTAACTAAATGTTTATGCTGCTAAATATTTCCAGAGATGATTTGAAAAGTTGGTTGCGGTGTTGGTATTGTCATTGTTGTTGCTGTTTATTGCAGGAGACCATCTTCATTAGTTCACATCAGTATAACGTGGATCATCAATGTAAAACACATGAACCTTAGGTGCAATTTGTTTTTAAATAATTTCAGTACCTACACGTTTTTGGCATCTGATGCAAAATGATTAACATTGTCTCCTATATTTTGATCCCATTGCAATTCAAGCAAAGAGAATATACAATTTGTTTTACATAAAGGATTTTTCCCTTGCATCTTGTTTGTCTTCATCTTGACACGTTGTTGCCAAATTGAGGTGAGAGTACATGTGAGAATAGGTTCTCTTTTGTAGTTTTCACATAATGGTTTATTTTCCACTTTTATTTCTGACTTCAAAAGAAAAACAAATAGTATACATTGGGAGCACTGTTATGAACTTATGCCCTTTATCCAAATTGAACAGCAACAACCTAAATATCAGTAATTCTGCAGAGTAACGTCCATCAAATACCCATTCTCATATATATATTATTATTCATTCAACAAAAAATAATGAAATGGTTTGGTTCTCCTCGAATCTCTCATGCCAAAGTACCGACAAGGTTTAGAGTTTAAGCAACCAAGGACTGGTATTATTCATTTTTTTCAAGACCCAATTTTCTTATTTAAATTAAGTTTTAACTTGGAACACAATGGATGGGGCGGTTTCTGGTATTGCTGGAACCCTCCATTGTCTAGTAGAGATCCATGTAAGGTCATTGCAGGCTAGAGAAAACCACCTATTTCACTGCCAGGGATCGCCCTTCAGGCTAGGATGCAGTTTTGGAAGGAGGATTTTGAGTAATGGGTCGAGACTGAAGGAAAATTCTTTGTTTTCCATTACCAATTTCTCTAGTTTGCTCGCATATTCCAAATGGACACATGCACAAACAACTTTCGGAGGATATTTGGATTTTAGAGGTAATAATCCAAGGAGTTTGATTGAAGATTCAAGTATCATGGCCTTGAAAGCTGAATCGAGGGAGCTCTCCACTTATGAATAAGATGGTATGTCATAAGCCTTGCTTCCATTTTTGTATTTTATTTTGGGATTATTGTTTTAAAACACCAAGGTTTACAAATATTCCGCTCGCTTAGAAAGAAATATCTTGGTTTTTTTCATTTGAAAATACTTCTTTTTTATATATATATTTTTCCCAAAATGCACTTATGAAAACCATGGCATATGCCACGGTGTGACCATAGAGAATTATGTGTTTTATTGTACATGATCCATGTAGTATGTATTTCTCTTGATTAGAAATACATGTGATACATGTGGCATTCTGTGGGTTTTGGTGTGGACTGTTGGAATACTGTAATTCCCCTAGAATGACTGTGGACCTTAAGGGCACCCGTCGAGTGACCCGACTAAACAAAATTCGAGAAAGTGGTCTCTTATGTCTTAAACGATTGAGGGAAACCTGAAGATGTGAATGAAAACAATTGATAAATGAATTAACGAATTGAATGGCATATGTGGAGTTCAATAGTTGAATTAAATGAATGATTGCATGTTACTTAATGATTGGCTATGATTGTGAAAAATGTGTTATGTATGGTGCTTAACTAATAGCTGTATGTTGAATCATGTGATGTAAACGTGTTGAAGTAATGCCTTATTGATTAATGGAATATATGATATTATGAGTGAACTGTAACTGCTTAATGATTAGCAGGTTATGAAATGAATGATGATAAATGAGGACAAGACTATTAATATGTGCTTTTGAGAATGTGTGTAGCAACAGGTGAAACGGTTCACCGACGAACACACAAAGGAATTGAAGGGTCGTAGAGTACGGATAAATCACACATGGGGAGAACGACGACGATGTCGAATTCCGATGGAATTCCACACATGAGTAGAGAAGCATTGATCCACTTACTCAGGGGAAGCGTGAGGTCGTGCGATGTGGACCACGACAGAGTTGGTCACGCACGAGTTGGGGGGCGTGCAGTAAGAACGAACTTACTCCCCAGCGCCATTAGTCTCCAATAGCGTGTAGACAGATGATTGAAGGTAATGGATCCTAATTCCCTACATGAAGTTCCCGCAAGTCAAACGAAAGGATATCGGCAGAAGGACCCGACTATGTGGTAACTTTCCTAGAAACGAAAATAACAGACGCAAGACTCGGCGATGTGGTACCTTGCCGAGAAACGGAAATGATGGACGCAAGGACCCGACAATGTGGTACCTTGCCGAGAAATGGAAACGACGGATGTTATGACCTGACGGAGTGGTACTGTGGAGAAAGATGAGCATAAAGGATGGATGGGCCCAGCGGTGTGATACCTAGGTCCTAGAAGGGATTAATTGTTAAACATTATGCATAAACTCGTATAAAATTGCATTTAGAACATTTGCTCAGGAAAATGCATTTTAATATTTAAAATAATAGAAATTATTATTTTAGACATTTGCACATGAAAATATATTTTAGTATTTAAAATAATAGAAATCATTATTTTATGAGCAAAATGGAAACCTAGGCTTGAGCATTTAGTTAACACCACTTGCACCCACAAAAATAGAAATTAGAAGGAACATCATGGAGACAAACTTGAGTAAACTTAGGAAAGTTGGTGCACTCTCTAGAAAACTGGACACTTGGATAGGTGAGTTAAATTACTTGTTAATAAAAAGAAATTAAATATTTTTGCATGAAGCGACATGTGCCGCAATGGATTTTCCTATTTAAGGAAGGATTTGGGAATGGGTAAGGGACCCATTGTTGGGATGGTTATGATAATTTTGGTAAGAGAGTGACTTGCTGCTATTGGAGTTTGGCAAGGGATTTTGGTGGGGGGGAAACCCATTTATGATTCTATAGATTATGTGTGTGAACTCTATGACCCTGAAGCTCAGGGTTCGCTGTGCGACTGAACGCATAAGCCTATGGTTGGGTGGTGAAGCTAATGGTTGCTTCACCTACGGTTAAACGAGCTTCGCTGAAGGGATCCTATGGAATACGTGGACGACAATGGACAAGCTGGATCGGATCAGTGACGACAATGACTCCTCATTCGACAACAGACACGACTTACGATTGATAGGTTATGGTTTTGTCTATATTTGCTAAGTTATTTAGTAAATTTATTTTATTTCTCTAATAATTATGGTATCTAATATGTTTTGTATTAAGTTGTTAAGTTTCAGGTTCAGTTTGTGAGGACCCTATAGGAGGGGTCCCTACAAATACAAAATTAATGGCTAGGGAAGCAAGCTCACGACAATAGATATTGAAGTCACCAAAAATAAGCTTTAGATTCAAAATTTCCTGTATGAATATTATCTTTTTGTATTAAATATTTGAACAAGGGTTGAGAATTTACATGCCAAGAAAAGGAATGTGAACAATTTGATAACCAAAGCATTATAATTTTTTTTCTTCCATAGGCTAACATACTGTAGTTCTCACAGAATTGCAGGGTTTGGCATTTGCATATATTCTGGTCATCTATCTCTCATGTAACCAAATGCTTATGTTGCTAAATATTTCCAGAGAAGATCTGAAAAGTTGGTTGAGCTATTGTTATTGTCATTGTTGTTGTTGTTTATTGCAGGAGTCCATTTTCATTGCTTCACATCAGTATAACGTGGATCATCAATGGAAAACAACAATTTAACTATAAAATCTAAAAATAGCAATAAAATTTCATATCGGCATCTATGGATAACAACAACACAATAGCCTTCTTTCCTTCAGAATCTTGTCCACCGCTATTTTCATGGCATATTTAAGGATTTGGACAGAATTTACCAGACTACGAACTGACATAGACAACCTCTTGTTGTTATTTACAAGATCCTATTTCTATGGTAGAAGTACCATAGTCGACGACTAGTTCGCGGTTCCTGTAAAAGCTTTCAAGCCGAGAAATGTTAGGCATGAGGTGCAGCTCACCATCTATTACATACATGTTTTTTTATGGATACAGGTTGACCTATTTGAAATTGAGTAAATACGAGGTTGACCTAGTAGAAATTGAGAGTTGACAGGGGGCGGCTCCTCATAGGCCCGTGACAGACGACGAAGGCTCGACAGTAACTGCTTCCTTAAAAAATGCCTTCAGCGTAATTATGAATATGCAAAAATATTTTTAATTTAATTTTAATATTATTATCATTAATATTAAAATTTATAAATAGTATTTAATAAAAATATTTAATATTATTTATTAATATATATTATTTTATTAATACAAATTATTTAAAGAATAGATAAAAAACATACATTAATAATAATAATAATAATAAAGAAGTAAATAATGAATAAATACAAGTAAATAAATCAAATACATACATAAATATAATTTTTTGATTTTGTAGTTGACTATGTTGATCATGGTCATCTATGGCAATCTTGAATTTGAGGACTTTGGTTAACCATGGTGGACATAGGTTGTAAAATTGTGGGTGAATATAGAGGACTCTGATTGACGTAAATTGTTCTATGAATGATTATATTTGAAATATTGGTGTATCATGATTGATCATAGATTTAACTTGGATGTAGCATGGTTGATTATACAAGTAAGTTTGGTGTACCATGGATGTTTATATTTTTAGCTTTAATGAATATTGGTTATGTATTCATGACATTTAATATTAACATGAAATATAACAATGTTAAATGATTATGATATTTAAAGAAAATCATGAAGATCTAGGTCACATTGATAAGGTTTAGTTGATTATATTTGCAACTTAGGTGTACCATGGTTGGATTTGGTTGACTATGGCCATACATTGTTGAATTTGGCTAAGTTAGGTTGACTAAGGTTTTAAAACAAAGGGTGACATTAGACAAATTTGCATGAGGTTAATCATATATGAAATTTTGGTGTGATGTGTTTGATAATATTTTTAAATTTGGTGAACTCCTTGAAGGTTGACTATAGTTGATTTTGGTTAACAATGATAGAAATTTGAAACCAATGGTTGTAATTGCTGTAATTTAATATTAATATAAAAGTTAAAAATATATTGACTTATGTTTTAAATTTTTGGGTTAATGTGGGAGACGTTGAATAAAGTAATTTGAACAAAGGAAAATGAATATTTTCAAGGAATTTATAATAAAGGTAAATGTTAGAATAAAACGTTTTACGCCGTATGTGACATATAGAGGGTCATGTTATTTATGTAGAAATGAAAAAAATATAAATGGTTGTATCTCATATATATATTCAAATGTAATATTTTTATTTGAATATCATTATTCATGTGACATAGCGAAAAATAAATAATGAGTGTGATAAAAAAATACGAGTTTATAAATCGAATGTGTTTTGAACAATTGCTTATTCCAAAAATTACATTTCCTTATTTAAATTATACAATATAAATATATGAAGCCGTTAAATGTATAAACGTGTATACACAATACACTATTTGACTTTGAAATAATATACAATATATATTCAAATATAGAAGATAGATCAAAGCCAACAATGAGTTAAATAGTTAAATGCTACATCCATGACAGATGCATGATCAATTAACATCAACACCAAGACTTCAACAAATTTGTTCAAAATGGAAGATGGATTCCTTTAGCTTAGAAAAAAATGAAGTGTATAATAAAAAATATGAGAAGGAGCAACAATCAAGCTAGAGATCCGAGAAATTTTTTTCCTGCTTGCAATATTTAAATAAATCCAAATAAATTTAGAAAAAGGAGCGTTTTCAACAAATTTGCATCAAGAAAAGCACAAAAGAATTAAATATACTTAGTCTAATATCTGACATTAGAATGTGAATACAATAATTATTAAAAGAGATAATAAAAAGCAAGACACATACCTAAAAGAGGAGACATTGTTGCTATTATTAAAATTTGTCTTAATATATCCAAATTCAAATATACAACCGGAGTGATGACAAATGCACCACCAATTTAGATCAACTTTGACATATCGACCCCTTTTCCTATGAAACCATTATCTTCTGATCTTTCTATCGACCTCTCTTTGACAAATATGTTTAAATTGTTGAAGTATTGACTTAATCCTTGACAAAATAAAAAGGCCATTATTGAATAAGTCACATGGACATCTATTTTTGATACGGATCTTATTTTGAAAGTAAGAAAGGAAATATTCTTGCAAATATGTCTCATGGATAACAAAGATAAATTTGGAAACAACAATAGTCTTTAAATTAGTATGGATAACGAAGTTTACCACCACAAACACTTATGTAATAAAATATAATTATAATATTTGACATAAATTATGTAATAAAATTTAAAATGAAAAAATTTCACTTGACAGAAAATGTAAAATTTGAACTTATGTAATAAAATGTAAAATGGCAATACCAATTTTTTACCTTAAATTTATATTACATTGAAATGAAAATAATATGAATAAAAGATAAGCATTATATGCACAATTAAAATATCCATGAAGGATGCTACACTGATAAGGTGATGATGAAGGTTTGTGTAGTAGAACTAGGGTTTTAGATTAACTTGGCAGGATTTCTTCTCTTAAAATGTCCGCTAGGAAAGCAAAAGCGAAAGCTAGAAAATATTTTTCAAACAAGGAGTTAACATGTCGATATTTAGAAGAGATAGAGGAGGAATGTACAAA
This sequence comes from Larix kaempferi, assembly GCA_027924585.1. Classification (NCBI taxonomy): domain Eukaryota; kingdom Viridiplantae; phylum Streptophyta; class Pinopsida; order Pinales; family Pinaceae; genus Larix; species Larix kaempferi. The sequence continues at coordinate 15,925,412 of BSBM01001346.1, forward strand.
AGATAAGTTAGATCAAGTCCTTTTTTGGAAGGATGTTAGAGATCTAACTACATCTTATGCTTCTTAAGATTTGGACAGAATTCATTTGTTACAAGATCCTTGAAGTAAACCTCAAGAGATGATCTTGGAATCCGTTATAAAGAAAATCAAACCCTAAACAAGGAGAAGGGGGGAAAATGTGTAAAGAAGAAAGAAAATCATTGAATCTGGTGTTTGGAGTGGAATTCAATGTTAATGAAGATGTGGAGAGCAATGAGAGAACCCTAGTTGGAAGATTTTCTAGTAGAATGGTGGGTGAACGAAATTTGAAAGAGTGCGTAAATGAAAATTGGGGAAAATACATTGAAACCCTACCAGATTTCTTTGTTCTATCCAGAGGTTGGTTAGCATTTAAATTCAATTCAAAATAAGATGCAATTTATGTTCTAAACAGATCATGGTATTGGAATTCTAGTTTTTTGATGCTGAAACATTGGATGCCAATGTTTGATGCTATAATAGAGAGGATTAACAATGAGAATGTTTGGATCAAATTACCAAACCTTCCTTATGATTTTTGGTCAGATGATATTTTCAAACTCATAGGAAACTTGCTTGGGACTTTTGTGATGGTGAACAGTTCGTATCTTAGCATAAGAAGGATGACAGTTGCTAAGGTTTTAGTGATTCTTGATTTAAGAGAAGGTCCTTATGAGAGTATTACCTTACACAAAAGTGCTTTTAAATATGAACAAGATTTAGACTACCAAGAAATTCCTTTTAAATGCATAAGGTGCCATATTTATGGACACCTGAAGGAGGGTTGTCGTTTAGCTTTCAAAAGAATATTCTGGAAAGAAAAGGAAGATTCCAAGTCTAAGTTTTACAATCAGAAAGGTTCCTCTAAAGTTTGGAAGCCTAAGGATTCGCCTTCAGGATGCTCAAGAAATATTAAAGAAAGAGTCTCTGATAATTTGATGTGGTTTTACTTTGTTCCTTGTTCAAAGGTTTTGTCTAAAAATACTAAAGACTCTAAAGCAGATCTATACCCAACACAAAAGGAATGTTCATCTTTCTATTAGAAGGGTTCTGAAACATACACAGGGTTAGTTGATGAATCTCATAGCCAATATGTGGACTCTCCTCTTACATCTCTTCATCTAGAAAAGGAGAATTATCTTCTGAATGTTTCAGGTAATCGTTCTCAAATCCTTTTTCCACCAGTTCTCTTTGATTCTGACCAGTTCTCTTTGATTCTGAATTTTCTTCATGGAGGTTAATTCCTTAGCTTCTTCGAGTCTTGGAAACCCTAGCAATTTTCCTAAAACCTTAAAGATTCCTTATGATTTTCCTTTCGATTCAAATTATAAGTTAAAATTGAGATATGACGAGCCTTTAAAAAATTATGGAGGTTCTGGGTTGGAGCCAGGGTTTTTTCTAGAATAAAGGGAAGACGCAAGCTCTTTTTAGAAAATAAAGAAGTTTTTTCTCCCGAAATATTGGTAGATTTTTTTTGTTTCTTCTCCCGGGACTCTTAGAGCAGAGTTTGTCCTGTCAGAGGTTACTCGATGATCATCCTTTTCTATTTCAACTTCCAAGGGATGACTAAACCCTCTAAAAAATAGCTCTTGGTAGGATGTTAGAAGTTGAAAATCCTGATGTGATTTTCTTACAAGAAATAATGCGTGAAGGGTAAAATATAGTAAAATAGCTTAAGAATAAGTTTGAAGGTTAGGATTTATCATTCCTAGATGATAACGGCTTATCTAGAGGAAAAATAACAGGTTGGAGATCGAAAAACTTACAACTAATCAACTCTTGGTCCATGAATTCAGTCTTTGGTACGACCTTGTTTTTATCTGATTTAGGAATGGAGTTTTTGTTAGTAAATGTTTATGGGCCTTATAATGTCCATCTACATTTTTGGAATGGGTTGAAGAAAATTTATCTTAAGTCATAAAAATCTAATCGTGGTAGGGGACTTAAATTTCTCTATGGGAAATTCTGAAATCTGGGGTCATTCAGCTCAGAAAGATGTCCTCTCGGATTTTTTTTCTTTCAAATAAGCTTGTGATAGAAGGTATTTTGGATATAGTTCCCTCAAAACTAAATCCAACATGGAACAATAAAAGGGTAGTCCTGGAAAGTAGTGAAGAGACTAGACTATTTTCTAGTTAAAGAATCTTTAATGGATCTTCAACCGTGCTTAAGGCAATGGGTGGGTTTAGGAGGAAAGTCTGACCACAGACCGGTCTTTTTGGATTTAATTGGAAATAATATCAAGCCTTATGCTCCCTTTAAATCCAACTCGCTCTAGCTAGAAGATGAAAACCTGCTTTCAATTGTTAAAAATGCATGGGGACCTTTTGAGATTAATAGTAAAACCTCTGTGGCTGTACATTTCTCTCACAATATGAAAAAGTTAAAAAACTTGCTCTGGATTGGTCTCACTCTATGAGGAAACAAAAAGTTATAAATATAACAAAATAGAGGCAAGCTTGACATAATGATATGAAAAGGAAGAGTCCAGGTTTATATGTTAAGAGTCAAAATATGCTATGTTGTCTTTAGAAAACAAAAGACTCAGAAAAATATTGGCCTTTCAAGAGGTTCGAAAGTAGAGCAATCTAGATATCCAAAGGTGATGATAATACCAAGTTTTTCCATCAATATGCAAATCATAGGAAAAGTTGCAACTTTATCAGGAAGATAAAGGATGGTTCAGGAAAGGAAGTTTAACGTTTTGAGGAGATAGCTTCAACGGGTTAACAAATCATTTTGGTAAGCAGTATAAAACAAAAGAACTAGATAATGTTGCAGAGATGGTTGAAATTATCCAGTTATATCCAACTATGGTCAATTATGAAGATAATGAAGAATTGATGAAGGGAGTGTCAATTGAAGAGATTGAAGAAGCTATTAATAGTGTCAAAAAGGAAAAATGTCCAGGTCCAGTTGGTTTTCCTGCATATTTTTTTCAAAATATGTTTGATGTTCTAGAATTTGATCTTTTAAGAGTAATAGATGACTCAATATGTAATGGGAAATTGCAAGCCTCTTTTAATTCCACCTTTATTACCTTAATCCCGAAATATGATATGATTTCTTCCTTTGATCCGTTTCGGCCTATTTCTTTATGCAACACAATCTATAAAATAATTTCTAAAGTTATAGCAGTGAGACTAAAGCCTCTTCTTTCAGTTGGTATTTCTCAAGCACAGTTTGGTTTTCTCACTGGAAGATAGATCCATGATGCTATAAGACTTGCGCATGAGGGTTTCCATTTGATTATATCCAAGAAACTAAAGTCAATGGTGATTAAAATTGATTTAACCAAAGATTATGACAGAGTGAAATGGTCTTAATTAAGGATGGTATTAACATAAATAAGAATCTGTTATTCAGTAGTTAAATGGATCATGTCTTGTATAACAATAGTTTCATTTTATATTCTGATAATTAGTTTTTTCAGGCCAAAGAGAAGCATAAGGAAAGGATTCCCAATGGCCCCTCTACTCTTTCTTCTTATTGTATATGGGATTAGCAGAGCTATCTCCTCTACCAAATCTATGGAAGGTTATAATGTCTTAAAAATTGGGGGATGTTTCAAACTATATAATATTCTTTTTGTGGATGATGTACTAATTTTCTATGACTACTCCTTAAAGGACAGGGACATACTTTTTTCGATTCTAAATATATTTTGTTAAGCTATAGGTATGCAGGTCATTGAAAATAAATCTTATATAGTAGCTGAAGGATTAGAAGAAACAAAAGTGAGGATTTATATGGAACGATTCAGATACAATCACTTTGAATTAGAAGCGGGCCTGCAATATCTTGGCTTCTGTTTAAAACCGAGAAATCACATGAAAAAATATTGGGATTGGCTTCTAAGCAAGTGTGAAAAGATAATATCTTGTTGGTGTTATCGATGGATAACCAAAGCTGGACGATTAGTTTTGATCAAGGCCGTGGATGTTAATATCTTGGATTCCTCGAGGTATTATGGAATCTTTGAGGAAAATTTTCTTTAATGATTTCTGGTCAGGTAGCCTAAATCAACGCAGTTCAGTCTGGATAAGCTAGCAATAAATATCAAAACGTAAAACCAAGGTGGATGGGGAATTAAATTACATCTTCTCCAAATCTCTAGCCGCAAAAAGCATATGGAGATTGATCCGTTGTTTGGGATTATGGCAAGAAGCTGTCGTATAGAAATATATAGCACCTATATCCCTTCTTGATTGGATAAGGAAGCCCTCAAAATCGTCAAAGAATACATGACAAGGCCTCATTTACAATTTTGGTGTTTCCTTTAATAGGACACGGCCTCACCTAGAATATAGGGGTTGAACACAATGTTACGGTGGGGGAAGATGCATGGATAGGAAGTGATATGAATCATATCCTACCCTTTCATATGAAGATGGTGTTGAGAATTAAAGGACTGAAAACCCTTAATCATTTTCTCGATTATGATGTGGGAAACATAACTGGATGGAAGATTGTAGATTCAACAGGATTTGGGGATAATGATGTTGCTATATGGTTTGTCGACATGAACCAACTAAATATTTCACATATAAAATTAAAGGAGTAAAGGGGCCGTTTAGTATGGATCATAGATTCACATGGAACCTACACGCCAAAAGATGGCCATGACTCACTGATGGCAAGACCAGACTTAGATTCAAAATGATGGTGGGGAATCACTTGGAAATTTAATGTTCCCCCAAAATAAAAAATATTATGCCTGTTCTTATTACATAAAAAAGTATTAACCTGGGATCACTTACAATGTAGGTACAGCTGGAAGATGTGTTTTATGTAAATGCACAGAAGAAACAAATGAACATATTCTATTGGAATGGAGATTTACTAAACAAGTATTGAAAGAATTGGAAATCATTGTAAAAAACAAGTTTCCCTAGGGAATATGATCTTCTATCTCGTCCTATTTGTTTAATTGGATTAAAAAACTTGAGCTTCATGCATTTAAAAGTCCTCCGTTGATTTTTTGCTTGGCATATATGAATTTATAGAAATCAGTGTAAATTTGAAGATAAATTTTCCCCGCCTCTTTCATGTGCCATCAAATGTGCAACAATTCTGGAAAGCTATCCTCAATACTCTTCTCCAAAATAAACTAGACAAATTCTATAAAAAAATGTTACTCTTAAACTGTTACTATCTCTTGTAGTGGAAAATGCTATAAAAACGTTACACGTATTTGTTGATGCCAAGCTAGTTTTAGACTGGTTTAGAGATGAAATATCATGTCATAACATCTTTTTACAACCTTTAATTGAAGAAATCAACAGTCTAAAAAATCAATTGGAATCGGTATATTTTTTCCATATCTTCAGAGAATGGAACATTGAAGCATATATTTTATCTAAGGAAGGTATAAGTCTCAGTATTGGACAATGGCCATTATAGAAGAAAATAATGAGGGACACATAGAATTTACTTACACTCCTTTTTAAAAGAGTTGATCTAGAGATGATAAGGCTGCTGCCTAAGATCGGTGTTTTTATTATGATGGTTTTTTATATCTTGATTTGATGTAATGATTATGAATTAAGTGCTAAACAATCTTGAAGAGAGGATGTTGAAATATGCATTTTTTAATGTAATTGAATTTGAAGAAAGTGACTGAGTATTAATACAAAGTTATTATTTTTTTTGTTAAAAAAAGGAGTTTAATCGTTGCTCTTCTTTCTTCCTAATAGTAACAAATACACTATTTTTCATCTTGGAGTATTTCTCAAAAGAAAAAGATGGTGATATGTGTAAACTATCCAAAGATTTGACGCGTGAAATGGTTGTGAGGGTCAACCCTTTTCACTTTGTGTTACCAATATCAATTGTGGCTTGTTATAAAGTCAATCCTTGTGATTTGTGTATAGTAAGTGCCCATGCCATCTTCAAAGGAACTTGATTACATTTTCCTCTAACAAATAGGGTTATTGGAACAATTTTTGGATTATCTCTTTCAAATGGAACAACAATGTACTTATAAAAAAGAACAGTAGTGTACTTTGGAAGTTGAGGGGGATATGAACCAGTCATATAGAAAATAATTTGAATGTTACCAAGTTCTCCATTAACTAGCCCAGCTTCAACCCACAAGTTACATGTCAAAATGACACGTTGACATGGGCATAAGAGGACTTCATGATCAAATTGTTGATCATCTGCATCGAAACGTTCCTCATCTTTTGTTTGCTCAAAAACACATTGTGCAATTGTATAATTTAAATATTTCAACATATGTCTATTATGCAAGGCGATGAAATTTTTAGATGCGAACAAATGAACTACTGAATGGAACAAACTTCTTTTCATTGGAGATAGTCTTGTATCAACTTGTGACATAAGAAGATCCCAATTAGGAAGAGTAGGATTGGCATTTTTTATGTTAGTCAAGAGTCCCCGAAAAGATAATTGTTTTGGATCATTTCTTTGCTATTGAAATATTTTGTCCAGTGTGACAACCGTGTTGAATTTTTTCCACAAAACTTTCCCTAATGTATTTCCTACATATAAAGGCCTATCTCTAACAGGAGGTAACTAATAAATATCACCCAAAAGAATTATAAATTTTCCACTAAAAGGAGTACATCTATTGTATGGAAATGCTTCTCATATTTGAGAATTAGTTTGTATGAATAATATGGATCCTATAAAACTCGCTTCATCAATCAAAATATATCGAAAATTTTGCATTTCTTCTTAAATATTGATAGATATTGAGCTTGCAGTGTTATCATATCTCTAATAGGAATTTTCAGAGCCGAGTGTATTGTCTTTGCATGAATATTGAAAACAACTATAGCTATTGGAGCAAGTAAGATAATTGGACTTTTCAATTAGATGATAAGGCATAAAAAGCATGAGAAATACTCTAGATAAGATAATACTTTCTAGTTCCTACATTTTCTTGAATAATCAGTAGAAGATGATCATGATGTTCATATTCAATTAAATGTCATTAAATGATATTGAAATCTTGTCATTTTTATTTCAAATAAGGAACATTCAAAGGCAAATGAGCTATGAGAATTTTCAACAAAAACACACCTTGATTGGGAATTTCTTATAAAATTGATAGATTCTTCTGCAACACCTCTTAAAACTGTTATTTGCTCCCAATTAAAGTTTAAATCAAAGTCCCTTCATCCAAGAGTGTGAAAGTCTAAAACATCAATGTTATTTAGAGGAAGTAATCAAGATAAAAAATTCCATTCTTCTAAATCTTATTTGTTATTAAGTGCTTTGTCATTGGAATCTTCTTCTTGTTCCGCGTTATCAGATGACAAAGGGGCCCGATCAACATGCCATAGATGACATAAAAAATTCCTCCAATTTTCAATAACAATGTCACATGAAAGGTCAATATATATGGGGAGGTCACTACATGGCTTGTACAAAAGTAACTCATTGAAACAAAAAATATCAAAGTCGGTTGAATCCTTAATGGGAGAAGAAAAAAATCTTGACCAAACTCCAACAATGGCATGGGCATCTCTAGGTTTCCATTGATCATCCTTATGTTTGGAATCAAAGGTCCAATGTCTATTAGTTTTTGGAAGATATAAATGTTCAAGAAAAATTTGACTTGTTTATATATATCAACAAAGGTGTTAGGAGATGAAAGACGAGTGCCTTCAGAATTTTTTGGATTTTGTTTTTCCAACACTCAAGGAAATTTTTTTTTTACTACAAACTATAAGAGGTAGCTTTAACAACATATGGCATATTTCTTGTGCTCCAATGTCATGATCAATAAGTGTTGAAGTAAATAATTTTATATATGCACACAAAGAAGGATGCTCATAGGAAATTGAATTTCAAATTCTTGTGAGCATGCCTTGATAACTTAGCTCGATCCTCTTTTAAGATTTTGAAGCATATTTAGCAATATATTTCAACACTACATTATCAGCGTTATGAAAATTAACCCTATCATCATTACATGTAGGATCATATTTCTTTCAACCTTTCTCATCTATGAATAATAATTATTGATTGAGAACCTCCGACGGAGCATTGTATCGATAGCTGAAAATAGACCCATTTTTTTCGCAAGAAAGAATCCGCACTGCACTTTGTATGTATTTGAACATGATTCAATAAGTGCTCATAATCTTCAGAAGGATTGCAAGTTTTTTTTTTTTAGTGTTTAATGGACAAGGATCATCATTTATGCTTGCAAGATTTTTTTTTAGTGTTTAATGGAAAAGGATCATCATTTATGCTTCGAGGAACCATGATGTTTCTTTGAGGAATGTTACATGGATTCCAAGATGTTACATATCTATCAAATAATGTATTTTCCTCATTCATAATAGAAGGGTTTGACTAGTCCAATGTATCCATATTTAGCACACCTTCGAACAACAAGAACCCATGGATGTGGGAAGTACCTCTATGTTGCCACTCATACCTAAATAAAATGATGACATTGTTAATATATTTAAATATGAGAGAGAATGTATGCTTTGAAGGAAAATATTTAAACATAAATAGAACAACACCAACCTGCACCAAAAATCTTTAGCTCGAAGATGCTTTTGGATCACTTCATAAAATATATTAAATCCATGGTGCATATAAATGGAAACAATATTGGGGTACTGGATAACATTTTGAATTCTTTTATGATGTTCATTTAATGCATCATAGCATGCATTTATTGCCATTAAATTATGTAATTTGGGCCATTTTGTGGCAACATCAATCAAAGTAAGAACATTGTTAGACAACACAAATGAGTTATCATGATAGTTAGTTCACTATGACAGTTAGTCCAATAAGACCTTGTATCTCTAAGCAAAGAACCAAAACGTATAAGATGCTTAGCAATGTGGGTGTTTGACAAATTATTTAGTAGATGACACAAATCTTCAATTGTTGTAGGTGCATTATCATCTATATTCTTCCGTAGAAATACTACAGTTGTTGCTTGGATACGGTGACACATAATCATGCTTAATAAGAAATAGAAAAAAACATGTGTGGCTTCTAAATCTCCGATCAAAGTATCTGAGTAGATGCAATCCATATTCATGCAGTCGAATGTTATAAATTCATGAATGCAAGTAATTACAATCTCCATTTGGACACAAGGTAGGGAATTCCATGTCAAACATACCATTTGTATTATATTCATTCATCAGAGATAAAAAAAACCAATATCTGGCCAATCTAATGGTTGGGAAACCGAAGAACCTACATTTTCAATAAATGATCTTATTTATTCTACTTCTTTTCGAGAATTAGGTTGTCGAGCAACACAATAAAAAGGATGAGAGTGCAAACAAAAGTTGTCCCATGCGAAAATGTCAAAATCATTATTCCTTGTTTCTTCAATTTCACAATCAATAAATTGAAGCATGTTGTATACATGAGTTGGTCTTTCAGGTAGAGAAGCAACAGAATTCATGTCCATTTCAACATCCCTATAATACCTATCCATTTGAATTTTGTAATGTAATGCATCCATCACTCATGATATTTTCACAAAACAATCATAATATTTGTATTGCACATCATGTCTCCTGACAATAAGGATGTCAAGATCTTCAACACGATGTGGAAGGAATTATGCAATCTTTTAAATATATTATGGAAACATTATAGTGTGCCTGCTATATTTATATTTCCCACCATGAGCATGTGTCACTTGAAATATTGAATTAATTCGTGCAATTAAAATCTCTTCAACTTGGGTAATTACTTTGAGAATATGAGGTTGTTCACTAGGATCCATGTTATTCAAATGAGATCCATGTTATTCAAATGAGAGAAACGAAGGGAGCCTCATTCATTCTTACATTTGTTAAAAATAGGACCATCATATCCTCTGCTAACTTGTATTCCTAGATAATATTTATGGAAAATATCGCACATTTGGATAGTAGAGAGGGAATCAATCTTCTCTCGAAATTTTTTATGAATTGTAATCATGTTGCTATGAAAATGTTGGAAACTGTGTTCATTTTCTCTAATAATTGAAAATCTAGCAAGAGAACCATGTAGAGGAGGAATGGTTTCGCAAACATTCCTTTCTCTAAAATTGTTTGAAGGAATTTCTCTAAATTGATCGCATCGAATGGTGTCATGGTAAAGGAAAAGAATAGAATCATCCATGGAAAAGAAAAAAAAAATGCATAAAATTAGAAATGAAATTGAAAAAAAAAATAGCAAATAAAGAAAAAAACCATTTTACAATGTCTTGCCAATTTGAGGGTCCAGGTTGAATTGGAGCTATGTAATTAGATGGTCCTTGCTCATTTCAAACATCACATTTTGAAACATATTGGGCATTTGATTCTATAACTGGATTGAATTGAATAGTTTCTTGGAAATGAGGAGAAATTAAAACATGGTATACAAAAATAAAAAGATGGAAGGTTTTGCCAATGAAATAAAAAATCTATTCTTAATATATGATTTTAAAAATGTGATTCAAGTACCTTAGTCATTCCAAGTGAAATGGTACAAGGAATGGTTGATCCAGGTGGTGGGAAGAAATTGTCTTGAAAGTGGGTGCAATTAAAGTTAGATCCAATGCTATCATTTATAGGTTGCCTTGAAAATATATTGCTATCACCCACAACTTCACATGGTACTCATTGAAAAAAAACAGTAGATGTAGTGTCAATGTTTTATACCCTTGCTACACCATCCAAGTTTTGATTTGAAGTTGTAGATGACTCGCGAATGTGGTTTGTATCAAGGTTATGTGTACGATCATATTCTCGAAAAGAAGATGATTTCCCCACAAAAATATTTATGTCACGTGAATGTGGAACAATAGAAATAAAAATATTGAAAGAAATAAAAATATTTAAAGAAAATAAAGTAAATAAAGGTAAAAAGTTAAAACATTGCCTTACATAAGTTTAACTAAATATTGTTTATGCAATTTAAGTAAACATTGTTTATCTAAGTTAAATTAAACATTGTTTAAATATTGTTTATGCAATTTAAGTAAACATTGTTTATCTAAGTTAAATTAAACATTGTTTATGTAAGTTAAGAAAACATTGTTTATCTAAGTTTATCAAAACATTGTTTAAGTTTAAGTAAATATTGTTGAAGTTTAAGTCAACATTATTTAAGTAAATAATGTTTAAGTTTAAGTAAACATTGTTTAAGTTTATCTAAGTTTAAGTAAACATTGTTTAGGTGGCACTGTTAAATCGATGTTATCAAATCTTGGGGATATATATTCTTAATTGGTTGTTGTAGTTTAGCAAAATTACGTTATATTGCTGTACTTCACATAAATGGGTTTTTCCTAGTTGTTAGATGATGGTATTTTTCTTCCTGTGTTCAATATTGGATATTTTTTTCAACAAAAAGATGATTCAAAGGTTCAGTTACTAACTAGAAATGTAGATAACCATATCAATGAAAATGCAAGGCTATGAAAATTGCTCCTAAATAAGTTTGAAGGGTATTGATCTAGACTCTTGGTTAAGACAATGTCATTGCTTCTTCTTTTCTTACAAATGGATTGACTACTTCTACTTCTTTTCCTACCTATAAGAGATGTTGTTCTTCCTACCTAGAAGAGATGATTGTTTTTCATGGATCTAACCATTATCTCATGGAGAAGGGAAGGAAGCACTCAAAAGCAATCATAAATCACAATAAATCCATCAAATTTTATTAAGGAAATACTACTCTCTCACACTATCCATTTAATATAAGAATCATATTTTATTTCAAAACATTTGTTTTTTAAAAGATTAAGCAACAACATATAAAAGAAATTACGTATTAGTATAGATAAAAAATAAAATGATAACTTTGTTAATTTTTAATATTTTGCATTTAACAATGCTTTGCAACATGAAAGCAACGTTTATGTTTCAAACCAATAGCTAAGTAGAATGTAGTAATTATTGCTTCAATTTTAGCTCCTATGCTCTTTGAATTCTTAACGTTGCATGATGATGAACCTAATTCTCTCAATTCTTTTGAGATAAAGTGCTTGAGACTTGGGCAATGATTCTTTACATGATACATCGTTATATGAAATACATATATTTATATTAATTTTTTATTATTGTATCTTTATTACAGTAATTTGATTTATATGATAGTATTTTATAATTTAAACTTTGAGAAGACCACCATATTGTAAATGGGTAGACATGGAAATTAGTTCTATATGTACTTAACCTAGCTCCCAACGATATCTAATATTTGTTTTTTCTCTAATGTCAATCAAGCAATTATGAATATTTGAGAGTTTATGGAGATCCACACAAGCATGATGGAGAAAAAGCGATAAGACATAGAAAGCCCAGATTTTGAGCGTTCAGTTTCCTTCCAGATTGATTGAGAAAGCTCGATTGTAATTCCATGGTGATGATTCAACAACGAAAAGTTGTGCAGGTTTCATCACCATACTTCCACGAAAAAATTGGTAGTTTTTACAAAGTTAAAAGTATCCAGTGCCGTAGGATGAACATGAGAGATTAGGACTAGACTATTCGGTGCAATAGGATAAATTATAACTAAAAGACAAAACATGAAAATTTTTGGGCCAAATCTGGTTGATTATGGATTCATTATGAAAAATTTAGGGTTTTCATTTGTTAGAGAAAAAAACTTGAAACCCATCGTAACGATAAAATTTTTGACAATCCGTCCGTTGGAAAGTTTTCATAATCCGTAATGATCTTGTTGGAAATATTAATTATGAGCTGTTGCGTATCTAGCTTGCTCAAGCTCAGTGAGTCATTTAGTCAATCAATCTGTCAGTTTGTAATGTCAATCAGACACCTCTCACCATATTTAAGGACATGGAGTACACGTCTCACCATATTTAAGTGGCTGCATAATAATTCAGAAGTCAAGTTTTTTAGATAGATGTTACTCAAATCGGTTGCTTCTAAGAGAATCCATTTCTTGATCTTTGTATTTAATATGAAAAACATAGTCATTTTAAAAAAAGGGAGATGCATAAAGTGAAAGAAGAAGGCGGAAGCAGAAGTAAGTTTTAGTAGTCCGTGAATTAGTCTGGGAGCTCAAATTCGTTAAAATCAAGTTATTGAAGCTTGGGAGCACATGCTTTGTGTAAAATATCCATAACCGCCATTGTTATTTTGCTTGGTAATATATATTTGTATTTTCCCTTGCAAAAGATATCTTCATGTCGCACATATTTCCTGGAGCATGAATGTTCAAATGTTCTCTTTTATAAAGAATGAAAAATCATTTTGTTAAAGTTTAAGTTTACTATGATGTGAAAAGTGAAGATTGCAAAATCACTGCGCATAAATTTAGGAACAGGTCCTAAAATATTAGGCACAAAGTTACAAGTTTCTAGGTTCACATAAGCTTACAAAGGAAAAAGTATTCACTTTTTGATGTGTGCGGTAAGTATATTTTGGTTGCAAAAATGTGAAATAACCTCTATAAAGTATTTATTAAGTTTGGGTTAGTGCGCAAATAAATCATTTGTGTAGAGTAAAAATTGAAAATTGCACATAGGGTGATAAAGTAAAGTCTGCCTAGTAAGCGGTATATATGCGATGTAATTTCCAGTAAATTGTAAGTAGTAAAACTACGTAGTGAAATATTGATCTGCGTGGTTTTCCTTTGATATGGTATTAGAATAAGTTATCAAGTTTGGTTTAAGAAGAGTAGCAGCTTTGTTTTACAAGAAGGTGATTTTAAAATTAAAAGATGGCCTTCACTCTGGTGCAAGTCTGCAGATACCAAGTTTTACAGGCAAGAATTATGAATATTGGTCTCTTACCATGAAGGCACTGTCCAGAGGTCAAGATGTATGGGAGATAGTTGAAAATGGTTATGCTGAACCAACAAATCAGGAAGCATACAATGCTCTCACACAACCTGAGAAGGATATCTTGAAGGAGCAAAGGAAGAAGGATGGAAAATCCATGTTTTACATACACCAAGCAATGCATGAAAGCATACTCCCAAGAGTAGAAGCAACAAAGATATCCAAGAGGCATGGGATACACTACAGACTTCCTATCAAGGTTTGGACAAAGTAAAGACTGCAAAATTTCTGTCAATGAAAGATACAAAATCAATATAATAATTTTATACTCATGTTATTGGAATGAGAAACCAAATGAAATTTCATGGAGAAGCTATAAATGATAGAAAGGTTGTTGAGAAGGTGTTTAGAATCCTTCCCCCAAAATTTGAGTCTTTAGTTGTGACCTTGGAAGAAAACAAAGACTTGAGCAATTTTAGCATTGATGAGTTACAAGTGTCTCTTATCAATCATGAACATAGAATAAATAGATCAAATACATCATTAGAAGGAGCATTTGTAGCAGAGTCATCCATAAGTCATGGAAGAGGAAGGGGGAGATCTAATTCTAGAGGAAGAGGAAGGAGTTTTGATAGAGGAGGATGAAGCAACAGTCCTGTAAATGTTGCTAGTAGAGGTCAAACTCAAAATTCTGGACAACCAAGTGGCCAATGATTTGATAAATAAAAACTACAATGTCATTATTATAAGAAATTTGGACATTATGCATATGAATGCAAAAAGAAACAACATGAATAGAGCAAGCAAAGTCAAAACGAGTCAGGTAACTCTAAATTTTCCACCAACACATTGTTTTTATCATGCGCATCCTCAGTTGAATGTAATATTGCGTAAGAAATCTCATGTGACATATGGTATTTAGACTCAGGCTTCAATACTCATATGTCTGGAAATTTATATTTTTTTTCCAGTTTAGATAAATCAAATCAAACTGATGTTACACTTGGAAACAATATCCAAGTCTATGTTTTGGGAAAAGGCACTGTTGGTATTCTAACCAAACAGGGGGAGCATAAAATTATGCCTGATGTTTATTATTTCAAGGGTCCAAAACATAATTTAATGAGTATTGGATAGTTGTTACAAAAAGGCTACATAGTCTACATGGAAAACAACCACTATGTGATTTTGGACAAGTATCCAAGCAAACAAGTGATAGCTAAAGTAAAAATGACAAGCAATCGCTTGTTTGCTTTGAGGATAAAGCTTGATATGAAGGGAATGACAAATCAAGTTGTTCATCAAGCAGAGAATGCACACTTTGGAGCATCATTCAATGAAGAAAGTAAGAAAGAAGAAAAATACAATGGTGCAGCGATACAAGTAGCATTTCAGTCAGAGGTTCAAGATGAATCTTGGCTGTGGCACTTCAGACTTGGACATCTCAACTTTGGTGGGTTGAAGCTATTGCACATGAAGAATATGGTGAAATTTTTTCCACTAATTGAAAAACCAGAAAGAATATGTGAAGGCTGTATTTTTGGCAAGCAACATAGAGAATCCCTTCCAGTGGAAAAGTCATACAGAGTGCGCACACCACTTGAAATTGTGCACTCTGATATTTGTGGGCCAATGCAAACACCATCCATAGGAGGTTGCAATTATTTTCTTACATTTATTAATGATTTCACAAGAAAAACATGGATTTATTTTCTTAAACACGAATTTGATGCATTTGGATGTTTTCATCAGTTCAAGGCACTTGTGGAGAAGCAAAGTGGTCACTTAATCAAAGTCTTCAGGACATACATAGGTGGTGAATATGTCTCAAATGATTTTCTAAATGTTTGTAAATCTCATGGCATACACAAGAAATTCATTGCGCAATATACACCTCAATAGAACGAAGCCGCAGAAACAAAGAATAGAACCATTATGGAGATGGCGTGCAGTATGATGGCATCCAAGCGTTTGTCAAATGAATATTAGGCTTAGGGAATTTCAACTTTTGTATACATCATGAATAGGTTCCCAACAAAGAGTGCGAATAACAAAATTCCTCAAGAGGTATGGACATGTATGAAACATAGTGTTTCTCATTTAAATTTTTTTGGTTGTGTCACATATGCACACATCCCAGATGCGATAAGAAATAAATTAGATAATAAGGGACATATATCCATATTTGTTGGTTATTCAAAAGACACAAAAGCATACAAATTGTATTATCCCATCACAAGGAAGGTCATAATCAACCGTGATGTTCAATTTGTGGAGAATGAAGCACTAGTACATGTGGACATTTTTCCCACGGAAAATCGTTGCTATTGCCACACTTTTCTGTTTCTATAGCGACAAACAGGACTCTTTGTTTTCGTGGCACTAATTTCGTCGCTGTAGCAACACATTCAAACATTCTTGGCTATAGCCACGAACGTTCGTGGCTATAGCACCGAACGTTCGTGGTTATATCGACGGATGTTTATATTTAAAAAAAAAGTAAATGAAGCGATCTACGTCTCTCTAGTCATGAACGTTCGTGGATATAGCACCGAAAGTTCGTGGCTATAGCACCGAACATCTATGGCTATAGCGACGGATATTCATATTTAAAAGAAATAAGTAAAGCGATCTCCGTCTCTTTAGCAATGAATGTTCGTGGCTATAGCACCGAAAGTTCATGGCTATAGAGATGGATTCACATATTTAAAAAATATGTCTGTCGCTATAGAAACGACAAGCCCTGGCAAGTTTCGACGAACTTGCTATACTAGCGACAAAAATTTCCGTCGCTAGTATAGCAAGTTCGTCGAAACTTGCTAGCGCTTGTCATCTCTATAGTGACGGACATGTCTATTTAAAAAAAAATAATAATAAATAAATTTGGAGGTGATTGCATACAACAACAGAAGTCAATTATCTGTTATCCCCACCCCATATTTTTAAAGATCTACAGAACACTCGTAAAGATCTACAACAACAAAAGTCAATTATCTTTTATCCCCACCCCATCATTTTTAGTGCTTGTTACATAATTATTCTTTGTAGCTTCCTCCTAAATTGAAGCTCTGTTAAATGCACATGTTTCCTCATTATGTGTTTGAAGTTCTAAAATAGAAAGAAATGTATGATGATAAGATAGACAATTGCTTCGGGATGTCCACACAAGCTCCAAGCATTCACACCAATAACTTCTCTCTTCATAATGAATTTTTTGCTTCCTCTCACAATACCTGGGAACTTCGGAAGGTTCAGATTCTAGACAAGGAGCAAAATTCTTTTCCAGAAGCAAAGCAACCTTAGTACTAAGGAAAACACCACATTTTCCATTATCTTTAAATTGCTTCACTTGAAACCTATGAATATCATTGTACACATCATTTTTTTCTTGATGAGATCTTAATTCTTGCCATTGGAAAATGGATTCCTTAAATTCTCTCTTTAACGCGTGTTTGTCTCTTAACCAACAAAGGAGTTACTCAATTTCTGCCTCAGTTTCATATGAACCCATGTAAAATTAGTAGCTACATTTCCTCCTATAGAATTTTGTTGAGATTCCTTTCTCTTGTTATCAACTAACTCTATCACTTCCGCAAATGAAAGCTTAGAGTTACCAAATATATTTGGAAATATCTTGTTCTCGCAATGAAATGAGACATTCATACTATATGTCTCGCAAGTCCTCGTCCAAATTCCTATAACATTCTCATTTTCTGCAAGAGACATCCCTTTATTATGTGCTTATGGAACTTCAACCACTAGCCAAGGATGATTATTGTTCCTACTTAAGGCCCATTACAATCGACCTATGCCAGAGATTACATAGCAGTCAAGCCAGTCCTTCAAAATCCTGTGCAGCCCAGATGTCCAAGATAGATGCAATGCTTCATTCCAAAGGCCAATTTTATGTATAAATTTAACGGGGTACTAGAACTAAATACCAGCATTTCTTTGTTGGTGAATTCAAAGATGTATTTGTTTGATCCTCAATATACCTGCATGCCACTCCTTAACTTACAACTACTTTAGTTACCAAATCTGACTTTAAGTTAAGCTCTACAGAGCAAAAGGTTTGACAACATTCACTAATAAGGGGCAGTCATAATTTTATTAAGATTGTATCCATGATCACTACTGAAGTACCTTGCTATGCAACATCAATTGGACGAGTTCAAGGATATATCTTCCCGAAATTCAGATATAGTCCAACGTAAACACTACAATTGGGGATGTATTGAATGAAACTTCCCCAATGTCCACTAATGACCCAAAATGCAGTCAACAAGACTGTAGTAAAAAATAGAATTGAGAATGCCTAATGCAACTGAAACATTAGTAACAAGGGGTATATGGAAGTATAAGAGCTATGCAGGTTTAGAAATCCAAAATAAAAAATAGAGAAGAAATCCTGAATGTAATACCTTTAGTATGAAAGAAAATAGTAATTGATGCAATAAATGTTTTGAATTTTAATATGAACTTAATTGACGCAAAATGGCAACAGCAACATTACTTCCATCCATCCTTCCAGTTCTTGATTTTGTCAAGCCTAATGTTCTAAAATTGCTGAACGTTTTTTTTGTTAAATGAAACAATCGTACAAACAATTGTTCGAACAAGAACTCAAAATCCACTTTCCTCTGTTGTAGTAAGGAACTAGGGAATAGCTTTGGTTCTTTATGGTGCCCGAAATTTTATGATGTTTCTTCAACCCGAAACTCTCGAAGGTAACAGGTAGCCTGTATGACCAAATTATAGGAAGTATAATCATGCAGTATGTATTGCATATAGCCGCTGGATATTGATGCTTGTAATAAGGTGGAAGGATGAAATATTTTTTCCTTCTGTCATCTTAGATGTTTGTCAACTGCATTAACTTGAACCACTGCAAAACATACATTGACATGAGTCTTCTCGTCCAACAGATTGAAATACTTCTGAACAGTTAGATTGCCTAAGTAATGACAAGAAAAAATATTCATGAGTAATGATTTTAGTCTGAATGGCCATGCATTGCACTGGATAATTACTAATTATTGATGACAGGTAAATCCCGCATCAGAAAAATGGCCTAGTTACTTTGTTTTCAAGAGCTTACACATCAGAGAAGTAATACAAGACAAACTCATCCGCTACCCTCATTTAGAAAGGAAATTGTACAGAAGACAAGAGCTATTCATACTCCAATTTATTGGCCACCAAATTCTGGCTACTATGAAGTATGAATTCAATTACAAAACAGTGTTAATCAAAATAACACAACTGGGTTGCACACAAACTTGAATGCTGAATTGGATAGCTGAATCAAAAGAAAAGATGATAGATATAAATTACAAATATACCATATACAATCCCTTAGAGCTCCTAGACACACAAAAGTTGGAGGGAAACTGAGAAGTAACTGTTTCTGACGCCAACAAATGTAACCTTCATCTGCAGAAACTTGCAAAAACACATTCAATTCTCCAAAGGGTATGTGATCCCACAATCGTCTGCTTGAACATATTTGCTATGCCAGAAACATGAATAAGAGTGGGTAGACATAGAGGATACTTCCATTTTCATCCAACTTTATTGCTTCTAAATGATTCGCTATTCCAATAGCAACTGCCACCACCCAGGGCAGGGTTGGAAAATCTTGTAAGAGAATTCATAATATTCAACAAGAAATGTGATTTAGGGGAAGTTTTGTTACCTTGAGCACAATTTTCTCACTTTTGCTTATATCGAAACAACTTTTACTCGAGATCATCTACAAACAATTATTTCTATTTTCATCACAGAGATATATGTTACATTAAATTCAATGCATAACAGGATGTCTGAGACTACTAATTCATCCTTTATAAAAATAGAAATGGTACCCTAAAGAAACCATCTCATGTTTCAACCACACACTGCAAAGTTTTCTCTTTCAGAAGTTGAAATTGAAATTGGAATTTATTTTGATGTCCATTAAAGACCAAATTCTGTTCAGAACCCCTTCATAACTTCCTGAAGCAGGAACCAATGAATCCCAAAATTACATGCCAGATTTACTCTTGATAAATAGGCAATAGGTTAATGAAATCAAAGGAAGGGTTAAATGAACATCCCAAAGCCTAAATATGTCCACTACAGGTTTTCCAAAAAAATCATCTTCCACATTTCATAAGCATGAACTAAATTCCACTATTCTAGTACTCTCCTCCCCAAATGTTATCACAACTTAATTCAATCAACAAACTACTGCATTGGGGTTTTAGAAGCTACAAAAAATAATGGAATAGAGAAAAGGAAATTCCATTTAAATACCTGTCTCAACAAATATGCCAGTGTCCTTGGTAGAGCTTCAATATCCTTCAAAATGATGTAGTATGGGAAAGGAACATGAATCCAAATACTTAGAGAACTTAGGCATTCCATCAGTAAATGACAGACTGCAAAAAACCATAAAGCACAAAATCAGATGCTTTCCCGTGCATTAAATTCCAAAAGAACACAATGATATAATTATAATAATCCTATTGTAACAATGTGAAGCATTACTTGCACATCCATTATCGATTCTTCTAGACTATCCAAGACAATAAATGCCAGTAGTTGCTTCCTGCTCAAAGCATCCCTTACACAGCGCTTCAAATTCTCATGTATTTTAACACTAAGAGAATTTAGTACTCTGAATTCTGCTAAAAGTATCATGCTACAGAGCCATTTTTTATATCTCACATTAAGGTCAAACAAGGCTCTTATTCATGGTGTTTCCACAAGAATAGAAAATTGGAGGGAGATCAAGGACTAGAACGTTAATGGCTAAGACAGGTCCAAACCCATTCATCAGATTTGACTAGGAAATTCCATGTACGCAAAGGTAATGTGGCAAATGACTTTATAGGAATTACAAAATTTCATATATTACCTCTATTGGAACTTAAAAGTGACTTAAAATGAGGCACTCTGGGAAAAGAAAATCACATTCATTGAAAAAAGGTATATATGGCTTGAAACAAAAATTAGATAAATAAATATAAAAATTAAAAACAAATCCCTGTGTGACAAGAATATCAATTGCCTAAAAAAATGTACATTTATACATGCAGCAATACTACTTGACAATTGACAAAAATAGAAAACTATACGGGTGGGTAATACATTTTAACATAAATAATAACCAAGATTCGACTTTTTAATGATTGCAGAACTGATAACATGACCCTAAAGACTCTTATCTATTTGCTACTAAGGATATGCCAACCATACCTTTTCATGGAAATGGCCATCTGCAATAATTAAAACAAGTTGTTGAATGTCAGTTCGACCATAAGGTGCATAGGATCTCATTGCAACATGATCCAACAAATTGGTCAAGTATTTGAGGAGGTCAACGACAGGTTCATCTACTATAGTGTTATCTTGCTTGAAGGAAAAATTTGAAATAATCTATAGTTGTGGTAACCAAATTAGTGCCAAGTCAGTTGGTTATCCCTCAATATTGTAAGTGGCCAAAAGGAAATAAAGCTCATTTTAGTAATTACTAACAAGAAATAATCATTATCATGTTTACCTTGAGACCTGCTTCACTCGAGAAAGGCTGATCAAAGTCATGCAGCATATGGACATTACCTTTCTCTCAAAAACTTTCAATTGCCAACTGTCCAACTTCCAACTGTGACATTGCCCTGCATATGGTAACAAGAGCTTCTATAGCCATGTGCCCACAGTGACTTTCAGACATACTTCGTGAATCATCTATTGCATATGGTAGATGTCTTGTAAAGGTTCCTATCGGGAGCTAAAGGCAAAGGCCCTATTCTACTGACTGAGTTTCTAAATGAACACTTAAGTCATCAACATCCATAAGCCCAACATGTTCATCATTTGTTTCTTCAACCCTTAAATAAGGTACATCAAGTGCTCCATTTTCCACAATTGACATTGTTAAATTTAAATCTGGGCATGCCTGTGCTACCTCTTTTTCTTCGCAATAAATTCATGACAAAGTGATTCATCGACCTGTAAAGGTTACTTGCCACTACTCCCAAATTAATATTTCATATTCTATTATTAAGCATTGAAACATATAGCCCCTGGTCAAGACTACTCTCTAGAAAATCTAGCCCCTAGCTCCTAGATGTGCTAGCTCCTAAATATCTATGAAGATTCTCTTCAATATTAGAAAAACTCTAAACCAGTGCTGTATGGGGACATATACTCAACATCTAGGGGTGTCATACAGGTTATTTTTATGAAAACCCTAAAACAAATTAATAACATTTTCATGAGTGGGAGTATTTTCATCAGTGGAAAGCCATTTTTCAACAAGGGAGCATTTTCCTTTTACGGAAAACATCTTTCAGTAGTGGGAAGCATAATTTTTTTACTTGTGAACAGGTATTATTTATATATAGAATAATATCTGAAGCATATTCATCAGTGCCTACAGAGTAGTGGAATGCATACTATGAAATTATGAATGGCGGTCAAAGATCAAACTTGGTACGGTATGGTGATCTGAATCAAGGTATTTCTGAAGTTATTATTATATAGCTTGGACATTACAGCTCAGGATATTAGATTACAATAGATAAGAAGGAATCAGTACACTGGATTCTGACAATAGTGGACCCAGTTTTTCTTACTAAGAATGGAACTTGTGATGCCCGGTCGAGGATTGAACATCTTTCAATTTGATTGCATTGACAACAAGAATGGATATAAAGTAAGGCAAGGAAACTTAAAAGCCTTGAGAAGTCAATCTAATACAATTCACAATTAAAAGCCAACAGTTTATAAGAAATTGTCAATCTACCAAGTATTTACATACTATCAAATGAATGAGCTGCTCATTGACTGTGCGATAATTGGGAATTTGGGAGGGTATTTCTTCTCTCTGGAGGGTGCTTTGAATATGATTGTATTTTGCGATATTGAGAGCAGTTTATTGTTCCCATAAGGCCACTAGGACTGATAAAAGCAAGCTGCAATATTGGAAAATAAAAATTGAGTACTTGTTACATGGAAAATCTGTTTGTGGGATTGAGATTGATTCTTGCAGAAGTTAAACATTGTTGGATACTTCTGGAATATCTGTTATTCTAGCTATTATAGTCAACATTTTGGGCCCTTCTAGCCGGGACTATCACGACAAAATATGTCAATTAGAAAAATGTTTATGCCACGAATTAACATAGGTAGAATGCTGGAATTCACACTCTATATACCACAATGGACAAGAAGAGAAACTTGGCTGCCTTGATGGAAATGTTAGCTATGTATATAGATAGCTAGTTCATAAGAGTTTGGGAACCAAAGGATGAAAAAGTTGGCTATTCCCTCAACTTCAATAAGATGGAATTGAACACAATTTTTTATGAATCATTGAAAAAAATCATTGAATCAAATGGCTCTAGATAGAACCTATAACAGGGTCTCAAAAAACAAGTAATTTCTTTTGGGCTTGTATCCTTTAGTCAGCACATCAAGGTTCTAAATTACTTCAGGGTGGCTCATTTTTTATTAGTGCACTTTTGATAGCTGGGAACCATGTCCGACTAATCAACAACCCATCATCACGGTTTAGGCAATTTGAATTCTTTTTTATTTTTTTCTTTTCAAAAGAAAAAGTATAGTAATTTCATTGATTAAAAAGCTGCTATGAAAAGCTATTACAGTAGATTCGATTCTAGAGATCATGTCAATTCTTGGTCCAAAACCTCTGCAAGTGTTGCTTCTTGTTGTAGGACCTTAATAACTCTTTGATGTTATGAAGCACCAATTTTGGGGTTTCCCTTTCCTAGCTTACTCAGATGTGAGAATTTACTCCTTGATCCTAATTTGATAAGATTTCTTCTTTTCTCCACAACAATTTCTAGGTCTTCGGGTAGCAAAGAAAGCTAAAGGGTAAGTAATTTGCACAAGTGATTTATAGATACATTTGGGGAAGAATAGAGATATGGCCTCTCCAAAGTCAACATACTTCCATCATTTTCAAAAGGTAACAATTTGAACTGTATATCGAATTCATTCTCATCTTCCTCACAGGATTTAGACAAAAGATAATTGACCATCTTATCTACACGCATGCCACATGAATTCTTGTTGTTTGAGCTACTTATACTTCCATATCGCATATTGGTTTGTGCACTAGCCTTACCCCAAACCAATATTTATGTGTTTTCCCTCAGTCCATGAGAGGCACCAATGCTTTCTCTGCTCACTTCTATTTGACCATGATTTATTTCATCATAGTCATCATTGCTATTAGTAGACTCCACTATCTTTATTAGTAGGTTGTACACTCTTCAATTACTTTTCCACACATTGATCATATCCCAAACATTCCTAGAAATTTTGCATCACCAAGCTTTATAGAGTGCCTCACAGATTTGTCATAATTAGCATCTTTAGGTACTAGTCATTTCAACATCAATCATCCCCTCCAGTGCAACTAGAACTATAGGAAAGTATTAGGTCTTTCTCTCATTAGGTGATTTACCTTCACTACTATCCTACTCTATCACACAAACATTATAGGCCATATTCTTATTGGTATGGGAAATCATTTTTTCCAATAAATTTTGATATGAACATAAATTTTATTCAAGAAAACATGGAGGAAGTAGATTGTCGGTGGCCCTTTTGTGTCCTAGATACACATTAAGGACTTTTATGATCCCTCACTATTCCTCTCAAGCTAGATGATTCTTACTTCATATAGATCATGCAATGTACATCATTCAAATTTGAGCTTCATGTATCTACATGGATATCATGAGGACCATTCTACATAGTTATCCTGTTCCTAGCACACAAATATTTCTCATTTTTTGGATATTAGGCACATAGTAGCCTCAATATTGCACCTCACTAGAGCTAGTTCTACTATTTTCCAACAACATTTTGTATGGTGTCATTCTTAAACTGGGAAACATTGGGGATACAATTCACCTTTCACAATAATATGCTTAATGTACCTTGGAAACAGTGGTTTGTCAAGCTTGTCAACCATGGCGGTTAGTCCCAAACTACATGTCATATAAAATGTTTACAAACAACAACAATCCAAACTAGTCCATGGAAATATTTTCCACATAATGGAAACAGGATGAGATCCATGCATGTGTTAATGTCACAGCTTACACCAACACATCAAAGCAAGGTTACCCTGACATTCTGTATAATCAGAAAATATTTCTGCAAGTATTCATTCTTGGTCCAAAACCTCTGCAAGTGTTGCTTCTTATTGTAGGACCTTAATAACTCTTTGATTTTATGAAGCACCAATTTTGGGGTTTCCCTTTCCTAGCTTGCTCAGATGTGAGAATTTACTCCTTGATCCTAATTCGATAAGATTTCTTCATTTCTCCACAACAATTTCTAGGTCTTCGAGTAGCAAAGAAAGCTGAAGGGTAAGTAATTTGCACAACTAGTGATTTATAGATACATTTGGGGAACAATAGAGATATGGCCTCTCCAAAGTCAACATACTTCCATCATTTTCAAAAGGTAACAATTTGAAATGTATATCAATTTCATTCTCATCTTCCTCACATGTATGAAGTTTTCATCATTTACATAAAAAAAAATACTAATTTACAATGTACCTTGGAAACAGTGGTTTGTCAAGCTTGTTAGCCATGGAGGTTAGTCCCAATCTAGCACAACACTGCACCAATCTAGCAGTCATTTGTACATATCTATTGTTCCTGGTGCAAAACAAATGCTTGGGATTAATATAGCATCTTAAAATATGGCGGATTTTTTATTTCAGATAAAACCTTGCACTTAATATGATCACATTTCTACTAATTTTTTTATATAATGTATACTTGACTTTAAGCAGGCATAGCTCAGTGCTCAAATATAACTCCATCCTTATTAGGCATCCTCATTTTCACTGTGACTTCGGTGGTTTGCAACAGTGACATGATTTTTTGAACATTGCAGTTAATCCATACCAGACCTAGTTACCTATGACACTTTCCAGTTCGTGTCCTCCACCTGCCTTGAAGAAAAAGCAAGCAACCCACACAGGGATGGCCTCACCAAAAACATGTCAAATGGAGAATGAGTATAGAAGATAAGCAAAGGGAAACAAGGAAGTGATTATACCATGATGAATGATTATGATCATCCTTACTGATATCTAGACTGGAAGCATTTTAAGGTGCAACCACCTAGCTTTGTCCTTGTAACATATACAACCAATATAGGTATGATTGAGAAAGCAAAAATAATGCCTATGTCCATGCTAATTTGAGCGACTTTCCTATCACCTATTACTTCATATAGGAAAGAATTCAAAGTGATCCCCACAGGAAAAAAGGGACTGGACTTGGTGATTGCATTTAATAGAAACAAATAAAAGCAGAGGTCAATATCAAATAAATAAATGGATGTGCACAAGAACCAATTGTATCACAAGACCATGAAATGCCGACACCAACATTTAGAATGTCAAACCATTGTCAAAATTTAACTCTAGAGTCTAAACTGAATATTCATCAACATATAGATTCATAGACAAGACGGGTAGATATAGGACTAAGTTTACCTGCAGCATGATGTCATGTAACAACAGATAGATATACATTGCAGACAACTTGCACTAAAGTTCTAGATTGTGAATAAATCACTACATTATCATGCATAACATTCTCGAGTTGGCCGTGAAAATTGTTAAAAAATACAACACAAGTGGGTTTGACCAATTAAGATCATTTGCCAGCTTCATTTGCAATCAAAGTGAGTTGGCCAATTAAGTTCATGGGTTTCTTGCAAATTGCCAACAATCTCAATGTTTACAATATAAAACATCAACATAAATTCATGTATTCGACAAATCTAGCTTCCTTAACTCAAAGCTCAGGTAGGTGCGTTTGCTGTACAATCATGGAGAAGCAAATAGACACATACAAGTTGGAAGGACACCATTCAAAGTTTGATTTGCTATTAGGAATGTTGATTTGACAACATTTGTCAGGCTGCAAGCAGCCATTCCACACAAATAAGTTGCCCAAGGCCCCAAACTTCCTGAAGTACAACAATGAGAAAATTTCAATCGCTGGCCCTGCTAAAATTCTCCAAAGCACATCATGAGAATAGTGTACAAACATCTACCATATCACAGAGAAGCATTTTAAAGAGACAAAATAGAGATAGAAACTATGTTAGTCAATAAATTATGCTGGTCAGTTTCTACTATTAAGCACCATTATGAATCTTAGGCTGAGATGTGCATAAGGTAAATAATGTCCAGAGTGCCAATTCTTCCTATTTTAAGACTCTTGACCTGTTGTACTAAACATAAACTTTCCTGGGGTGCACATAAGGTAAATGATACCCAGTTTGCCTATTCTTACTTTTTTCAGATCAATGGACCTGTTGTAGTTAACAGAAACTTTCCTGGGATGGTCAAGGTAAATACTAGCAACTTAACATGGATCCAACATAAATAACAACAACTAAGATGAGCACTCACACCATATTTGCAGATACTAATAGCAGTTCAGAAAACAAATTAAAAGTGTACTTAGCAAGAAGTATCAAGAAGTTAGGGGATTTTAAACGTCTATTTTCTTAAAAGAACACTTGTTGTAGATGGCACTATGTATCAAGGAGTGGCAGTATTTTCATCTTTGAGATTTTTCCAGGGGAATGAGCATCATATATGGCACTGTAAAAACAGAGTGGCATTGAGCTTGCATGTCAAGAAAAAGACAATCACCAACCAGATTAAGATTCAATGAAATGATGTAGCAATTAGAATAATATTGAACAAATAAAAAGCTTACATCGATTTGAGCAATATTTAAATGAGAAATGACAATTTCAGTACCAACATTAGTAAGAAGAAAACAACAAATTTCAACCATGCATGAAACAATATTTGAACAACAATGTCTTCAGTCATACAAAAGTACTATTCTATAAATCCTTTGCAAGGTATTGCTTTATTCATGGGCAGGTTTATCCAAAGACCTGTATGTTAATTGTGTAGGTAAGGGTAATGGCATTTTCAACCATAGTTACCAAATTCAAATATTTCAGCCATAGTTACAAAATTCAAATATGAATACTAGTAATTTTGCAAACATCGTCTCGGCAAAAAATTTGGCAGGGTCCAGAAAACATCGTTTCGGAATATCTCAGGAACACATCGGCAATATATCGACAAACTTAAAAAAATACAAATACATCCACTTTTTTTCTATTTTTTAAACATCGAAAGCAACAATAACATCAAATAAACACATTGCCACATGATTATGGAAAGAAAAATGATATATAAAATCATAAGATGTCTAGGGATACATCACACATCAAAAATGAATTGTGCTATGAGAGCCAAACTTGGGTTTATATTGTAAGGACACTCCTGCCTGATCTTTGGTCAAATTTCCATTGCCCTTGGCAACAAAACTATTGGATATTGGCCATATTATTCTCAATGAACATCATGCAAGGTATGGAAATGTTCTACTACAAATTGATAAAAACTGGCACATAAAATAAGGGTAGAATCACAACAATTGCAGATAACAATCAATTCAAAATTCGTAAGAAAAGGAAAAGGCATTGTATCACTACTGTGAATCATCAAAGAAGGCCCGACAAAAGTTATCAGAACAGTAGTTAGGAATTCAAAATCACAGGAGGATAATTGATGTCATACAAAAGAGAAGAAGCATAGCAATACTCATAGAGAAGCAGAGCTGCCACTGCAATTAATTATTAACTATACAGATATACATTGAATGTCATTACTTGCTTAGTCTTTTAACATGGATTTTGTAGAAACCATGAAATAATCGTCTCCTAAACTTCTTCCATTACTCTTCTCCATGTGCAGATAACCACTAATTTTCCAGTTGATCATATACTGAACCTTATCTCTAGCAAAAGGGTCTAAATATGCACTATGTATAATCATTTGCCCTGCTTCACCTAAAATAATGAAATCATCATATGTTGTTGAAATTTTTTGAACAGAGGTTTCCTCACTGTCAGCCAATGGCAGACTATCCAATAAAACATCTAATGTGTTCCATCCAGGTAAAACTAATGAATCTTTTTCCATCCAACATTCTTTTTTCTGAGAGCCCAACTCTTAATCAAGAGAGACTATTGTGGTTGTCCAATATTTCAAACCTAGATCATCTCTTTAACAATGGCATCTATAATGGCTTCATCCCCATTAGATTTTCCAAGATTGCTAAAGAACAATATCAACAAAAATGCCCTCATTTAACTCAATCAAAGGTATATAAGAATATAAAAAACTCTGCAGTAGCTATTTTTTCTATCATTGTATCCATTCATCCATTACATCTTTTAGCTTCTCATGCTAGCCCATTCTTTGTAGATAGGATTCCGCATAATCCTAAACAGGTTCTGCCTCACAAAGGCATTCCTTTTCACCAGTGTACTCCACAGTTTGGGTCACTACACAAAATGGAAGATGTCACCACCCATGGTTGTGGGGGATCCAATTCTAAACACCACAACTATTGATGATTTTGTTACAAATCACAATAGGGATGATAAGATGAACCAACTGGAACAGAGCAAGGCTAGCCAAGGTGTCATTCCTTCTAGGCTAGCCAGAGTGTCTTTCAATCTATCTCATGCTATAGGTTATGGGATTGCAGAGGAATCACATTCAACCACAGAAGCCCCATTGTGGCTCAGATCTACCTTAAAAGCCTATTGAGGACCAAGTAATCCTTCCAAACATAAAGTCAAGCATTAGTCCCAAGCCATGGTGAATCGCATGGTAATGTGTCTGAATCTGATGGGGATTTATTTTTCATGAATAGTAACAAGAAGTATGAATAGGAGTGTCATTACCTCAAGCATAAGAGGGTCATTTTTTTCTTTCTTAACAAAATGTCTGATGAGGCGACTTTTAATAAATGTGTTATTTTGAACTAGGAGACCAAGGGATTTTCTAGAACTTGTATTGGGGCCTCGAGTCTAAGTACCTTTTCCTTCTATTTAATTTAGATGTGGTTGCACAAAATGTGACTCAATATTACACCTGGAACATTGTAGGCTCATTAGCATATGTTAAAACCTGGTGCTCTAACTTTAACCCTGAGGATAGGTCTCAAGCACATTGCCCATTATGGATTGACTTTCCTAGAATCCCCGCTAATCTCCAACCTCCAGTGGATTTGCTTGCTTAGGTAAAGTATTTATCTTTCTTTGATGGTTGCCACAACTCCTTCAAAGCCAACAAATGGGTTTACGTAGAGGTAGAATTGATGCAGAAGCTCCACTTATTCCTTTCACTATCCACCACCGATGGGGTTCATCAAATAAGGGATTACAAAAATAAACTTCATTGGGAAATCAAAAATAAATCTTAGTGTAGAGGATTTCGAGGCCTAAAAAATGAATTGAAAGGTCAATGTATTATGGCATTCATGGGTGTATTGAGGTAAATGTCAAATAACATAACAAAGGTTGAAAGGTCACGACAAAGCTAAGTTGCACTAAAATGGATATGGGAACAAATATAGATATGAGGAGGGGAACATATACGACAAATTTTCAAAAAAGTTGCACACACACATGGGAACACACATAACCCCATTAACAAACAGTTCATTTCCAAACCCCCAACCCCGGTGTACAAAATGTGCATTTCAGACTTACCAACGACATCTCGACGGCCTCCTCTGCAATGGTGTTGATCTCTTAGTATGGAATCCATCCTCTGCAATGTTCTCAGTAGTCTCGGCTCTCTCGGCGGTCTTGCCTCCCTCCTCTACGCTGGTTTATGCTCACTCGGCTCTACAGTACATCTCTGCTCACTCGGCTCTCACTCGGCTCTTTGGATGTGCACGCGGGAGTCATTTTTTTTTTGGAATATAAACCACAAAATATCTGCTCAATCGAGCTATGGATGTGAATGCGGGAGTGTATTCCCAATGTGCACGCAGGAGCATGAAATAAAAGTGGTCATATGGAAGGTCAATGAAGGTGTAGAAAAGAGACCCTATATTTTATGGTATCAAACAAATGAAAACTTAATAGGTGCCTTCCCCAAGATGCTTTCTCTATTCCAAAAGGCCACATCCATCCCAAGCTACCATGTAAGAACCCTTCCTCCCCAAGGAGGACACATTCACCTATCCATCATTATCTAGATTATTGAAGCAATTGTTGAGGGTTCCTCATTCCCAATTCATGTTTGACTTCAATGTAATTGTTTGTGGACATATAAATGTATCTTCCCAGCTCTAGGGATTCATGCATTAGTATTTTAATATTTTCTCACCTTGTGTGAACACTTTGTATTTCTATATAATACTAGTTGGTATTCCAAAAAAATATTAATCCATTTTCTTTCCAAATATAATTAGTGTGCTCTTTATTGTTCTTATTAATATTGAATATTATCTATGTTATTTCTCCTTTAGCTGGTGCACTCCCTCTCTAAACTAGTTTTTGTAGGTTACATAGATTAGAAATACACCAAATGGTATTGGATCATTGGTATAGGACATTATGTCTGTCAGAATTATATGTTCAACAACTCTCTCAGCTAATTAATTCTTTAGAAGAAGAATTTCATATCTGTTTCATTAGAGTGTGCCTTCCCACCCAAATATACATTGACACCTACTATAAGGCTCTCCCAGACTTTGGTTCAACATTGAAATGGAATTATCGTATGGGAAAGTATATTGTTTATGTGGAACTGTTCCATGGAAACCCAACACTTCCACCTAAATCAGCCCCAACCATTACATCTCAACAACAAGAAAATTCACTCCAATGGGATTGCTAGCTCTAGTGCACTAGCTCCTATCCCTCTCCAACAGGGTTTTCCCTAATTGTCTCAACACTAAATAATTCAAATTTGTATTTACTAGACTCCATTATCTTTATTAGTAGGTTGTACACTCTTCAATTACTTTTCCACACATTGATCGTATCGCAAACATTCCTAGAAATTTTGCATCACCAAGCTTTATAGAGTGCCTCACATATTTCTCATAATTAACATATTTAGGTACTAGCGATTTCAACATCATCCATCCCCTCCACTGCAACTAGAACTATAGGAAAGTATTAGGTATTTCTCTCATTAGGTGATTTACCTTCACTACCATCCTACTCTATCACACAAACATTATAGGCCATATTCTTATTGGTATGGGAAATCATTTTTGCCAATAAATTTTGATATGAACATAAATTTTCTTCAAGAAAACATGGAGGAAGTAGATTGTCGGTGGCCCTTTTGTGGCCTAGCAACACATTGAGGACTTTTATGATCCCTCACTATTCCTCTCAAGCTAGTTGATTCTTACTTCATACAGATCATGCAATGTACATCATTCAAATTTGAGCTTCATGTATCTACGTGGATATCATGAGGACCATTCTACATAGTTATCCTGTTCCTAGCACACAAACATTTCTCATTTTTTGGATATTAGGCACATAGTAGCCTCAATATTGCACCTCACTAGAGCTAGTTCTACTACTTTCCAACAACATTTTGTATGGTGTCATTCTTAAACCGGGAAACATTGGGGATACAATTCACCTTTCACAATAATATGCTTATGGTTTTGATTTATGGTGTATATGTAAAGGTGCTAAGCTAACGTACTTTTCGTGGATACAGAGAAGAAAGTACTTTTCGTGGCTATAGAGACGAACGTACTTTTCGTGGCTACAGAGATGAAAGTTCATGGCTATAGAGACGAAAAGTACGTTCGTCTCTATAGCCACGAACGTCGAGGGAATTTTCAAAATTTTCCCCAAAATTTAAACCGTTTTTCCATGAAAACATCAATTTTAACTGTTTCGTGGCAAACTTTCATGGGACTTTTGAGCTATATGTTGTAGTGAAGCATGGGATGGAAGTGTAGAAAAAACAATAAAAATTGTGAACACTATCACACATGATGGCATGACAGAAGAAGTGGTTCAAACACTACGAGAAACTCAACATGTCATATTTCCATCCACCCCCAAGACTGTGCAACATGTCGCATCTCAATCTCTTGTGACACCAGTCGTAGTTCAATCTACACCAACAAGCACGTCAAGGGAGTAGCATAATCCAACAAGAAGCCCAAGGATTTCTTCATCACCATATCCAACTTTAGCAAGTTTGTTGCCACAAAGAACAAGAAGTCTGCGCGAATATATGATGTTGATACAACAAATTTATTTTTTGTTTTTGCAATGTTTTCTCAAATAGATGATCCACTAAGTTTTGAAGAAGCCGTCAAAGATGATGTATGGGCACAAGCCATGGATGAAGAAATTGAATGCATTGAAAATAATCAAACATGGGAATTGGTAGATGTACCAAAAGACAAGGATGTAATAAGTGTCAAATGGATTTATAAAACAAAGCAATATGCAGATGTTAATGCGTAGAAGTACAAGGAAAGATTAGTTGCAAGAGGGTTCAAACAACAACCCGACATAGATTTTAATGAAACATTTGCGCTTGTTGCACGGATGGATACAATCAGAACAATTTTGGCCATAGTTGCGTAGAATAAATGGTCTATTTATCAGATGGATGTTAAATCTGCATTTTTAAATGGTTATTTGGAAAAGGAAATATATGTGGAACAACCACAATGATATGAAGTTCCAGGACAAGAAGACAAAGTATACAGGCTAAAAAGGGCACTTTATGGATTGAAGCAATCTCCTAGATCTTGGTACAGACGCATTGATTCCTATCTCATTCAAAATGGATTTCACATAAGTGAATGTGAACCAATGATGAACACCAAACTCAACAAACAAGGTAACATGTTAATTGTGTGCTTATATGTTGATGATTTAATATTTACTGGTGATTTTGACATAGAAGATTTTAAATCAATCATGGAGAATGAATTTGAAATGATTGATTTGGGACTTATGAGATATTTTATGGGCATTGAAGTCCATCAATCCAAATATGGTATATTTATTTCTCAATCCAAAGATGTAAATGAAATCTTAAAAATATTCAATATGGTAAATTGTAAATCTACCCCAACACTAGTAATAACAAGAATGGAATTAAGTAAGGAGGATGATGGATCAAATGTTGATCCTACTCTATTCAAAAGGATGGTTGGAATCCTTATGTATCTTACTATGACAAGGCTTTGATCTCAAGGTTCATGGAGTCCCAAAAAGACTCACACTGGTAGGAAGGTAAAAGGATTCCGAGGTACGTAAGTGGCACAAAATATTTTGGAATTATGTACTCAACCTCAGAATATTTCAGACTTGTTGGATACACTGACAGTGATTGCATAGGTAGCATGGATAATAGGAAAAACACCTCTGGGTATTAGTTTGGTATAGGAGTAGTATCATGGGCATCAAAGAAACAACCCATTGTAACTTTATCATCAACAAAATCTAATATGTTGCAGCTACAAGCGCTGCATGTCAAGCTGTTTGGATGCGCATAATGTTAAAGGATGTGTTGCAGTGTCAAGAAGAACTGACAACAATTTACTGCGACAATAATTCAACCATTGCACTATCAAAGAACCATATGTATCACAAAAGAACCAAGCATATTGACACTAGGTATCATTTCATTAGAGAATTGGTAAATAACAAAGAAATTTTATTAGAATTTTGTAGGTCTGAAGATCAACTGGAAGATATCTTTACAAAACCGTTGGCGAAATAAAACTTCTAGTATCTGTGTAGTTGTTTAGGAATTGTTAATTTTTCAAATGACTGATATGTTTTTAGTCAATTTTAGTTCTGAGATGTTTTCATAATTTTGTGTAAAGATCCCCAAATGCTCATAATTAAGGGGGGCTGTTGGAAATATTAATTATGAGATTTTTCATATCTAGATCGCGCCAGTTCAGTTAGTCATTTAGTCAGTCATTATGTTAGTCTATAATTTCATTCACTCTGTCAGGACATGGAGTTCACATCTCACCATATTTAAATGGCTGCATAGTAGTTCAGAAGTCAAGTTTTTTAGGTAGATATCTCTCAGAAATTTAACTACAGTATTTAATGTTACACGGTAGATTCCAAGGGAATCCATTTCCTGGTCTTTGTATTTAAAATGAAAAACATAGTCATTTTAAAAAATAGAGATGCATGAAGTGAAAGAAGAAGAAGGTGGAAACTGAAGTAATTTTTAGTAGTCCGTGAATTCTGGGAGCTCAAGCTTGTTAAAATCAAGTTATTGAAGCTTGGGAGCACAATATCTATGTAAATATCCATAACTTCCATTGTTATTTTGATCGATAATATATATTTGTATTTTCCCCCGTGTTATTCCGCAAAAGATATCTTCATGTCACGCATATTTCCTGGAGCATGAATGTTCAAATGTTCTCCATTATAAAGAATGAAAAATCATTTTGTTAAAGTTTAAGTTTACTGTGATGTGAAAAGTGAAGATTGCAAAATCACCGAGCATAAATTTAGTAACTGGTCCTAAAATATCACACACAAAGTTATAAGTTTCTGGGTTCGCATGAGCTTACAAAGGAAAAAGTATTTACTTTTGGATGTGCGCGGTAAATATCTTTTGGTTGCAAAAATGTGAAATAACCTTTATAAAGTATTTATTAAAGTTTGGGTTAGTGCACAAATAAATCATTTGTGCAAAGTAAAAATTGAAAATTGCACATAGGATAGAGAAAGTAAAGTCTACGCAGTAAGTAGTATATTTGCGCTGTAATTCTCAATAAATTATAAGCAGTAAAACTACGCAGTGAAATCTTGATCTGTGCGGTTTCCCCTTGAGATCTAATGTTTTTAATGGGATCTAATTAAAAGTGACTACCATACAGAAAATGTCCATGCAAGGTATCTCAGGGTTAGAATAGGTACATCTAAATGGCCAAATACAGGGTCAATGGCCGTGAAAAGTTGTGCTCCACCCTTCTTGTTGGTTTGTGGAAAAGGTCTCTTGCTTTTAAGCACAAAAAACTGAAAAAACTTTGAACTTTTCAAGGGGTTTGACTACTTTGGGATCTAAAAGGGATTCTAGGATTTAAAACTTATTTGATTACAAATGCAACATAAAACATTACTTGGCGAGTGGGATTCTAATGGATTCGACCAAAACCTAAGTTTATTTCAAAGAGAAGAATTTAAATACACACTGCGACGAATTGAATACACAACATACGAAATTGAAATACATAGTGTGAAAAATTGAAATACACAACTAACGAATTAAAAACCTAGAAGAATTTAAATACACAATGTGCCTAATTGAAATACACATCTTACTAATTTGAAATACAAAACTAACGAATTTGAAATATAGAGTGCAGTGAATTGAAATACACAACCAACAAATTGAATTCCTTTACTTCTGTGCCTTTTGTGACAATGACATGCATGAATGAGTCTTGATACAATATTAATATAATTCACATACACACAGTGTGACTAGAGCAAGCAAAGTCAAAACCAGTCAGGTAACTCTAACTCTTCCACCAGTACACTGTTTATATCATGTGCATCCCTAGTTGAATGTAATATTGCGCAAGAAATATCGTGTGACATATGGTATTTAGACTCAGGCTGCAGTAATCATATGTCTAGAAATTTATATTTTTTTTCCAGTTTAGATAAATCAATTCAAACTGATGTTACACTTGGAAACAATATCCAAGTCATTGTTTTGGGAAAAGGCAGTATTGGTATTCTAACCAAACAGGGGGAGCAGAAAACTACTCATGTTGTTTATTATGTTAAGGGTAGAAAACATAATTTAATGAGTATTGGATAGATCTTACAAAAAGGATACATATTCTACATGGAAAACAACCACTGTGTGATTTTGGACAAGTATCTAAGCAAACAAGTGTTAGCTAAAGTAAAATTGACAAGCAATCGCTTGTTTCCTTTGAGGATAAGGCCTGCTATGAAGGGAATGACAACTCAAGTTGTTCAAGAAGTAGAGAATGAGAATTATGGAGCATCATTCAAGGAATAAATTAAGAAAGGAGAAAAATACAATGGTGCAAAGATACAAGTAGCATTTCAGTTAGAGGTTTAGGATGAATCTTGGTTGTGGTACTTTAGATTTGGACATCTGAACTTTGGTGGGTTGAAGCTATTGCACATGAAGAGTATAGTGAAAGGTTTTCCACTAATTGAAAAACCAAAAAGAATATGTGAAAACTGTATTTTTGGCAAGCAACATAGAGAATCCTTTCCAGTGGGAAATTCATATAGAGTGTGTACACCACTTGAAATTGTGCACTCTGATATTTTTGGGCCAATGCAAACACCATCCAAAGGAGGCTGCAATTTTTTTCTTACATTGATTGATGATTTCACAAGAAAAACATGGATTTATTTTCTTAAACACAAATTTGATGCATTTGGATGTTTTCAGCAGTTCAAGGCATTTGTGGAGAAGAAAAGTGGTCACTTAATCAAAGTCTTAAGGACAGACAAAGGTGGTGAATATGTCTCAAATGATTTTCTATTTTTTTTTATAAATCTCATGGCATACACAAGAAATTTATTGCGTAGTTTACACCAATAGAACGGTGCCGCAAAAAGAAATAATAGAACCATTATGGAGATGGCACGCAGGATGATGGCATCCAAGCATTTTTCAAATGAATATTGGGATCAGGAAATTGCAACTACTATATACATCATGAATAGGTTCCCAACAAAGAGCATGAAGAAAAAAATTCCTCAAGAGGCACGGACATGTATGAAACAGAGTGTTTCTCATTTAATTTTTTTTGGTTGTGTTGCATATGCGCACATACCAGATGAGATGAGAAATTAATTAGATAATAAGGCACATAAATCCATATTTGTTTGTTATTCAAAAGACACACAAGCATACAAATTGTATGATCCCATCACAAGGAAGGTCATAATCAACCATTATGTTCAATTTGTGGAGAATGAAGCATGGGATGGAAGTGTAGAAAAGACAGTAAAAATTGTGAATATTGTCACACATGATGACATGACGGAAAAAGTGGTTCAGGCACTATGAGCAACTGAACATGTCATAGTACCATCCACCCCCAGGACTATGCAACATGTCGCATCTCAAGCTCACGTGACACCAGTCGCAGTTCAATATACACCAGCAAGCATGTTAAGAGCGTAGCATAATCCAACAAGAATCCCAATGAGTTCTTCATCACCATATCCAACTTTAGCAAGTTTGTTTCCATGAAGAACAAGAAGTCTGAATGAAATATATGATGTTGATACAACAAATTCATTTTCTGTTTTTGCATTGTTTTCTCAAATAGATGATGCACTATCTTTTGAAGAATCTGTCAAAGATGATGTATGGGAACAAGCCATGGATGAAGAAATTGAATGCATTGAAAAGAATCAAACATGGGAATTGGTAGATGTACCAAAAGAAAAGGATGTAATAAATGCCACATGGATTTATAAAACCAAGCAATATGTAGATGGTAATGCATAGAAGTACAAGGAAATATTAGTTGAAAGAGGGTTCACACAACAGCTCAACATAGATTTTAATGAAACCATTTCACCTGTTGCGCGCATGGATACAATCGGAACAGTTTTGGCCATAATCGTGCAGAACAAATGGTCTATTTATCAGATGGATGTTAAATTTGAATTTCTAAATGGTTATTTGGAAGAGGAAATATATGTGGAACAACCACAATGATATGAAGTTCCATAACAAGAAGACAAAGTATACCGGCTAAAAAAGGCACTTTATGGCTTGAAGCAAGCTCCTAGAGCTTGGTACAGATGCATTGATTCCTATTTCATTCAAAATGGATTTCACATAAGTGAATGTGAACTAACGTTGTACACCAAACTAAACAAACAAGGTAACATGTTAATTGTGTGCTTATATGTTGACGATTTAATATTTACTGGTGATTTTGACATAGAAGATTTTAAATCAATCATGGAGAATGAATTTGAAATGATTGATTTGGGACTTATGAGATATTTTCTGGTTATTGAAGTCCATCAATCCAAAGATGGTATATTTATTCATCAATCCAAATATGTAAATGAAATATTAAAAAGATTCAATATGGTAAATTGTAAATATGCCCCAACACCAGTAATAACATGAATGGAATTAATCAAGGGGGATGATGGATCAAATGTTGATCCTACTCTGTTCAAAAGGATGGTTGGAATCCTTATGCATATTACTGCGACAAGGCCTGATATAATGTATGGAGTAAGTCTGATCTCAAGGGTCATGGAGTCCCCAAAAGACTCACACTGGCGGGAAGGTAAAAGAATTATGAGGTATGTAAGTGGCACAAAATATTTTGGCATTATGTACTCAACCTCAAAATATTTCAGACTTTTTGGATACATTGACAATGATTGCATAGGTAGCATGGATAATAGGAAAACCACCTCTGGGTATACATTTTAGTTTGGTACAGGATTAGTATCATGGGCATCAAAGAAACAACCCTTTTTAACTTTATCATCAACATAATCTAACTATGTTGCAGCTACAAGTGCTGCATGTGAAGTTGTTTGGATGCGCATAATGTTAAAGGATGTGTTGTAGTGTCAGGAAGAACCGACAACAATTTACTGTGACAATAATTCAGCCATTGCGCTATCAAAGAACCATGTGTATCACAAAAGAACCAAGCATATTGACACTAGGTATCATTTCATTAGAGAATTGGTAAATAAGAAATAAATTTTATTAGAATTTTGTAGGCCTGAAGATTAGTTGGTAGATATCCTTACAAAACCATTGGCGAAATAAAACTTCCAGTATCTGTGTAGTTGTTTAGGAATTGTTAATTTTGCAAATGATTGATATGTTTTCAATCAATTCCAGTTCTAAAATATTTTCATAATTTTGTATAAAGATCCCCAAATGCTCATAATTAAGGGGGAGTGTTGGAAATATTAATTATGAGATGTTGAGTATCTAGCTCGCACCAATTCAGTTAGTCATTTAGTGAGTCTGTAATGTCATTTAATTTTTTAGGACATGGAGTTCATGTCTCACCATATTTAAGTGGCTGCATAGTAGTTCAGAAGTCAAGGTTTTTAGGTATATATCACTCATAAATTTAATTACAGTCTTTAATGTTATGCGCTAGCCCCCAAGTGAATCCATTTCCTGATCTTTGCATTTAACATGAAAAACATAGTCATTTAAAAAAAGAGAGATGCATGAAGTGAAAGAAGGAGAAGGTGGAAGCCGAAGTAAGTTTTAGTAGTCCGTGAATTTTGGGATATCAAGCTTGTTAAAATCAAGTTATTGAAGCTTGGGAGCACAAGCTCTATGTAAAATATCCATAATTGCCATTGTTATTTTGCTCGGTAATATATATTTGTATTTTCCCCTGTGTTATTCCACAAAGCTATCTTCATGTTGCGCATATTTCCTGGAGCATGAATGTTCAAATGTTCTCCTTTATAAAGAATGAAAAATCATTTTGTTAAAGTTTTTGTTTACTGTGATGTGAAAAGTGAAGATTGCAAATTCACCGCGCATAAATTTAGGAACCGGTCCTAAAATATCACGCACAAAGTTCTAAGTTTCTGGGTTCGCATGAGCTTACAAAGGAAAAAGTATTTACTTTCGGATGTGCGCGGTAAATATATTTTGGTTGCAAAAAGGTGAAATAACCTTTATAAAGTATTTATTAATGTTTGGGTTAGTGCACAAATAAATCATTTTTGCAAAGTAAAAATTGAAAATTGCACACAGGATAGAGAAATTAAAGTCTACGCAAAAAGCAATATATTTGCACTGTAATTCCCAATAAATTGTAAGCAGTACAACTGCGTAGTGAAATCTTGATCTGCGCGTTTTCCCCTTGAGATCTAATATTTTTAATGGGATCTAATTAAAAGTGACTACCCTACAAAATATGTCCATGCAAGGTATCTCAGGGTCAGAATAGGTACATCTAAATGGCCAAATACAGGGTCACTGGTCGTGAAAAGTTGTGCTCCACCCTTCTCGCTGGTTTGAGGAAAAGGTCTCTTGCTTTTAAGCACAAAAACTTGAAAATATGTTTGAAATTTTCAAAGGGTTTGATGACTTTGGGCTCTAAAAGGGATTCTAGGATTTAAAGCTTATTTGATTACAAATGCAACATACAACATTACTTGACGAGTGGGATTCTAATGGATTCGACCAAAGCCTAAGTTTATTTCAAAGAGAAGAATTTAAATACACATTGCGACGAATTGAATACACAACATACGAAATTGAAATACACAACTAACGAATTAAAAACCTAGAAGAATTTAAATACACAATGTGCCTAATTGAAATACACATCTTACTAATCTGAAATACACAACTAATGAATTTGAAATACAGAGTGCGGTGAATTGAAATACACAACTAATGAATTGAAATCCTTTACTTCTGTGCCTTTTGCGATAGTGACATGCATGAATGAGTCTTGATACAATATTACTATAATTCACATACACACAGGATGACTAGAGCAAGCAAATTCGAAACTAGTCAGGTAACTCTAACTCTTCCACCAACACACTGTTTTTATCATGTGCATCCCCAGTTGAATGTAATATTGCCCAAGAAATCTTGTGTGACATATGGTATTTAGACTCAGGCTACAATAATCATATGTATGGAAATTTATTATTTTTTTCCATTTTAGATAAATCAATTCAAACTGATGTTACACTTGGAAACAATGTCCAAGTCACTATTTTGGGAAAAGGCACTATTAGTATTCTAACCAAATAGGGGGAGGATAAAACTATGCGTCATGTTTATTATGTCAAGGGTCAAAAACATAATTTAATGAGTATTTTAATGATGTTTAGAAAATTAAAATTATAGAACCCCATCCACCCCAAATTTGAAATAATACACCTCTCGGCGTAATTGGACTCAGAATTCTATAAGTGCAGATTACTACCACATCGTTTCCCTTATTTTAATTTTTAAATACAAACGGACATATGAATAGAAAGCCATATTAATATTAATAATATGGCTTATATACATCGATCAACGTATTTCAACCATAGACCACACATTTAAATGTGGTTGATATACGCTAATCGACGTATATAAGCCATATTATTAATATTAATATGGCTCGCTAGTTGACGATCGACGTGCGAGGAAGGATTGTTGAGTTTTAATTATTATTTATTTTAATATTTATTATAAGAAATCATAATTATTATTATAATTGCTAATAGAAAAAAATATTTATTATTATTAAAACAAAATATATAAAAAAATTAATTTTAATTATTAAATAATAATAATAATAATTAAATATAATGGTTAACCATCGTTGATCATGTTTGGTTTACCACAATTGACAACTGTTAAGCATAGTTGATTATGGTTGACCATTGTTGGTTAACCATTATTAAGCATGTTTGACTATGCTTGACCAAAGTCAACTATGGTCAAACATGGTTAAACAATGGTCAAATTTGGTTGACCATGCTTGACCATGGCTGAATCTAGTTAACTGTGATTGACTTTGGTTGTCCATGGTTAAACAAGGTTGACAATGGTTGAACATGGTTGATAATGGTTGAACATGGTTGACTTTCGTTCACCATGGTAGACTATGATTAACCCTTGTTGACCATGGTTGTCAATGGTCGACTCTACTTGATACTAGATGATTTTGGTTTCCCATATTGGTTGAATATGGTCAAACATGGTTGACCATAATTGACTTTAGTTGACGATTGTTTAACATGGTTGACCATGGTTGGCTTTGGTTGAACATGATTGAACATGTTTCACCATGGGTGACTTTGGTTGACTATAGTTTACTTTTGTTGACCATGGTTGACTTTGGAGGACAATGGTAAACCATGGATAAGTTAGGATAACCATGGTTTACTATGGTTTCCTTTGGTTGACCATGGTTCTCCATGGCTGACTCTCATTGACCATGGTTGACTATGGTTGACAATGGTTAACCATGATTGACCATGGTTGACTTTGATTGATAATGATTAACCATGGTTGAATTTGGTTGACAATGGTTAACCATGGTCGACCATGGTTGACTTTGGTTGATAATGGTTGACCATGGTTGCCTTTGGTTGACTTAGGTATACCATGGTTGACTTTGGTTGACAATGGTTAACCATGCTTGACCATGGTTGACCCTAGTTGCCTTTGGTTGACTATGGTTCACCATGGTTGTCCATGGTTGAACATGGTTGGCCATGGTTAACCATGATTGAGTTTGGTTGACCATCATTCACTATGATTCACCATGGTTTTCCCAAGTTATCTTTGGTTAACTATGGATGATTATGGTTGACTATGGTTGATGATGGTTGACGATGGCTGACCATATTTTACTTTGGTTGACCGTTGCTTAACATGGTAGACCATGGTTGAATTTGGTTGAACATGGGTGAACACGGTTGACCATGGGTGACTATGGTTGACTATAGTTGACTTTGGTTAACCATGATCGACTTTAGCTGACCATGGTTTACCATGGCTAATGGTGGTTGAACATGGTTGACTATTGTTGACTTAGGTATACCATGGTTGAATTTGGTTGGCCATGGTTAGAAATGATTGATTATGGTTGACAATGGTCGACGATGCTTAACCATGGTTACTATTGCTTATCCAGGTTGACTTCGGTTTACTATGGTTGAAAAATATTGACTTTGGTTGTCCAAGGTTCAACATGGTTGACCATGGTTGAATTTTGATGTCTATGGATTATTATGATTGACCATGGTTGATGATAGTTGACCATAGTTGACTTCCATTAATAGTGTTTAACATGGTTGACCATGGTTGACCGTGGGTGACTCTGGTTAACCGTGGTTGAATTTGGTTTACCACAGTCAACCATGGTTTTAAAGGTTGACCATTGTTAATAATGGTTGACCATGGGTAACCATGGTTCTCTATTGTTGACAATGGTTGACCATGTTTGACCATGTTTGAGTATGGCTGACTGTCATTGACCATAGTCAACCCTAGTCAACCATAGTTAATAATAATATTATTATTAATAACCAACCATAGTTAATAATAATAATATTATTAATAACCAACCATAGTTGGTTAATAAAATTATTATTATTACTAACTAACCATGGTAACCCATGGTCAACATTTTGGTTGACTATGGTTGTCCATGGTGGACTTTGGTTGACCATAGTTAACCATAGCTAACCATGGTTATTAATATTATTATTATTAATAACCAATCAAGTTCGGTTAATGTTATTATTATTATTATTCTTATTATTGTTATCCAACCATGGTTAACCATGGTCAACCATAGTCAACCATGCTCTACCATATCAATAAATTATGTCACTATTTTATCACATTGCGATGTGGCAGGTAGTGACACGTTATTAAATTTCGTTAGAATGCGACATTATGGGGATGTCATAGTGCGACGTGACATATATGTCACATTGAGACGTGAAGAATAATTTCATGTTAGAAGTTAGTAAATATAAATAAAAGGTATGTCATATTGCGACGTGACAACCAATGCCACATTATCATAATAAATATTTCACATTGAAATGTGAAACATATGGCATAGTGCAACGTGGTAGGTAATGCCACATTATTGAAGTTTGTCAAAATGTGACGTTACAGGGATGTCACATCGCGACCTGGCATGTATGTGACATTGTTATGTGATATTTATGTCACATTGCGAAGTTAAGAACAATTTCATGTTACAAATTAGTAAATATGAATAAAATGTGTGTGACATTGTGACGTGACAACTAATGCCACATTGTCATAATAAATATGTCACATTGTGTGGTCATAGCTTATGCAACATTAATAAAGTATGGCAAAATGTGGCATGACGGGTACATGAATGATATGTAACAGTGTGGTGCGATAGGTATGTCAC